>PVIH01012931.1:15294-61120 GCA_004025045.1 Sigmodon hispidus | reverse complement strand
TGAAGGTGTTTATCAGCTGTAGCAGTTCTTTGGAAGAATTTTGTGGGTCACTTATGTATACAATCATATCATCTGCAAATAGAGATAGCTTCACTTCTTCTTTTCCAATTTGTATGCCCTTAATCTCTTTTCGTTCCCTTATTGCTTTAGCTAAAACTTCGAGAACTATGTTGAATAGATAAGGGGAGAGAGGACATCCTTGTCTAGTTCCTGACTTTAGTGGGATTTCTTTGAGTTTTTCTCCATTAAGTTTGATACTCGCTGTTGGCTTCTTGTAAATTGCCTTAATTATATTTAGGTATACTCCCTTTATTCCTGATCTCTCCAGCGCTTTAATCATAAAGGAGTGTTGGATTTTGTCAAAGGCTTTTTCCGCATCTAAGGATATGATCATGTGATTTTGTTCCTTTAGTTTGTTAATATGATGGATAACATTTACAGTTTTTCGTATGTTGAACCAGCCCTGCATTTCTGGGATGAAGCCTACTTGGTCATGGTGGATGATATCTTTTATGCATTGTTGTATACGGTTTGCCAAAATTTTGCTGAGAATTTTCGCATCAATATTCATGAGGGAAATTGGTCTGTAATTCTCCTTCTTTGTTGTGTCTTTGAGTGGCTTGGGTATTAGGGTGATTGTAGCCTCATAAAAGGAATTAGGCAATATTCCTTCAGTTTCTACTGTGTGAAATAGTTTGAGGAGTAACGGTAGCAATTCTTCTTTGAATGTCTGGTAGATTTCGGCACTGAAACCATCTGGGCCAGGGCTTTTATTTTTGGGGAGGTTTTTAATGACAGCTTCAATTTCCTTAAGGGTTATAGGCCTGTTTAGGTAATTAATCTGGTCTTCATTTAATTTTGGAAGATGGTGCCTGTCCAGGAAGCTGTCCATTTCTTCTAGGTTTTCCAATTTTGTGGAATACAGATTTTCAAAATATGACCTGATAATTCTCTGTATTTCCTGGGGGTCTGTTGTTATGTCCCCCTTTTCATTTCTGATTTTTTTGATTTGGACATTCTCTCTCTGTTTTTTGATTAGTTTGGCCAAGGGCTTATCTATCTTTTTAACTTTCTCAAAGAACCAACTCTTAGATTCATTGATTCTTTGTATTGTTCTTTTTGTTTCAATTGTATTGATTTCAGCTCTAAGTTTGATTATTTCCTGCCGTCTACTCCTTCTAGGTGAGTTCGCTTCTAACTGTTCTAAGGCTTTCAGCTGAGCTGTTAGGTCTCTAGTGTGGGATTTCTCAAGTGATGGATTTTTTTTTACAAAATTACTTACCTCTGATAGCTAATTTCACTCTATATTTAGAAGTAGTAAGGCTGCTTCTCATTTAAAATTTTATAATTTCAGTATTCCTCAAGATCATGCTTGTTTTCTTATTAATTTATGCAAATAATTGAGAAGTTTCTCTGGAAATAATTCTACCACTTTGACATGCTGCCTTCTTTCTGTCCAGTGACTGTATCCTTGTTTGATCCATTTCCTGACCCAGTCAGTCCTTGCTGTCTTTGGGCTATGATATGGCTCCAAGATGTCCAGGTGTGTGGGTTTTTAGTCCATCACTAATTTTGCAGAGCCTGAGCTAGGTCAGCTGCTCTTAGTGATGCAGGGTATCCTTATGTGTTGTAAACCAATGAAACCTAATAAGGGCTCCTATATTCAGAATGTGAACAACCACAGCAGAAAAGCTTTCAGGGGTATTCCTGAATCTTAGAAAACATGTGTTTTAATTGAGAATCACAGATTATGAGCAAATTATACTCCTGCATAAACAAAATCAAAGTTATCATTTTGTAGTCCTTGAATCAGCATACTAGGAATAAGATTTTATTTTTTATTTTAATTCTAATTCTTTGCCCTCTTTTGTTTAAGATCCTCTATGTTTAGAATTATTGCACAATGTTAGCCTATGGGACATGTAATTAACTGAGAAATCCCTGTTCTAGGATGTTCAGGGACCCTTAGGTTGCATAGAGTGGAAATGTATGACTTGTATTTAACATGGATGCGATAAAATTGAACAAATCCTCATTCAAATCACAGGGAAAACGGAGCCAGTATCTTCAATAGTCATCAGAAATATGCCAGCAATGCTACTACTCCAGAATTAATGACACATTTTAAAGCTATATATTGCCAATTTTCTCAGGAATAACCTCAAATCTACACTTAGCCATCTGAAAAAATTATTTCTTTAGATAGCTCTAGAATGTTATTTATGGTTATTTTCACTGTACCTGAAGGTCTTTTCTAAATATTTCCTTTGTGCGTATAGGACTCTTGGGCATGGATTCTGTCTCATGATCTTAATCTCAAGAATAATTTGTTTTCATTGCTTTTGGAAATATGCTTGGATAAAAAGATAAGCTGACAGTTATTTTGTGAGTTCTGGTGGTTATGATATCATTCCATTCTCTTCTGACTCTTACTGGTTCTGTAAAGAAATAAGCCATTTTCTTATTATAAGAATCCTTAATGCTTTTCTAGAATTGGTAATGTAAAGATGGACTAAGTTATGCTACTAGAGGTTACTCTAAGATACACCTACCATTAGAAGTTATAGAACTTCCTGAATAGGTGAAAATGTCTTTTTTCTCATTTCAAAGGGGTATTCTCAGCAGATTATCTTCCAAAAGATAATTTCTTCTACAGCCTTAACATTTTTCTAATAGTTAATATTTTAACATTTTAAATGTCACTGATTTCCTCATGCCTTTTGATTGCTTAAGAAATGTTCATAATTCTAATTCTTGTCTTTATTCTGAATAGTACATTCTGTCAAACTTCCAATTTCCTGATTCTCCCTTCAACCATATCTAGTCCACGATTGAACTAAATTTATTATGCTTTCAGAACTTGATTTCCAAGGTCTTTTTGACTTCTTTCTTTTAATTTAACTTTTTGAGAAATTTCATATGAGCACTATATCTATATCACTCTCACTCCTTCTCCCATGTTTCTTCTACCAAAGTTTATGACACTTTTAAATTATTATTGTCACACATGTCATATATATAAAGACACATCTATATACAAATTCACTGAGTTTATTTAATGTTGCCCATATGTACATGTGCAAATGTCATCTATTACCTCCATTCTTAGAATAAAATGCTTTACTATCTTGCACCTAATTCTTAAATCTATAGTTATATGTGGCTTTGTATCTAAATGCCATTGTTATGAGTATTATTTTCCCATTTGTGTGTGTTTGTGTGTTTTTATGTCCCTTGGTACCTACTTTAATTTTTTAAATTATGTATAAGAATAACATGGCCACTAGGTAATATTGTCTACTATAAAGTAATTACACTGTTTTGCTCTTACATATTAAGTACAATGCTCACAAGCAGGGGTTACTCTAAGCAAAAGATTTTTTGTTCAAGACAGAGGTCAATTATTTTGAGTTGTGTTGTTTGCAAGTATTTGTGTAGTATAGGTTTAAATTTCATACCTGGGCTAAAAAAAATGTTATTCTTATTTTAAAAAAGAAAATTTAATGACCCATTGCCCTTAATGGTATTTTACACGAATGTCTTTTTTTTTCCTGGCCTTTCACAGGTATGCTTCTGAAAAATGCCATTGTAGTGTCTCAGAACCTGACAGAGAGAGGTAACCTTGAAACAAAGGTGCATGCCTTTGGCCAGCCAGAGTAAGTCTTTGCAATCTTGATAGCTCTGAAACTTAAAAAAAAATGGTTGGTTTCTGCTGTTTCTTTTGACATAGGGTCTCACTATATAAAGCAGAATGGCCTTGAACTTGCAGTTCTCAAGTTCAGCATTTAGGATTTATAAACACATGCCACTCTGCCTACTATGCCTAACTTTTAAGGTTGTCTACATATAATTTCTTAGGTAGTTGTGAACAGAAGACTTAGTTCCAAAGAAAGCTGAGTCTCATTTTAATACCAGAGTTTTTGGTTTTGTCTGGCTTTCAGAACACAGTCCATGAACAAAGCTGTATGAGCAACTATCTGAGAGCTTGTGAGACAATGCCATAAGCAAGATTCTGATTCTCCATAACATGGATTATTCTTGGAATGTGCTTTCCTGCCCCTCAAAAGTAGAGCAGATAGAAGCAAGCTCACTTCAGATTATTCATCACAACTGGCTCTTATTTGTTTATATGTCTTTCTGGAAAATCAAGTTTTTGTCATGTGTTGCTACTTCTAGTGATTGGACATTTTACTTAGGTGACTTTTTCTAACCATCAGAGTAGAAATTGTCGGATATTTCTCAACCTGTGGTTCATGACCCCTTGTGAGTTGCATGTGAGATATCCTGCATAACAGATTTTTACAATATGATCCATAACAGTAGTAAAATTAGGTAATGAAGTAGTAATGAATTAATTTTATGGTTGGGGTCATCTGAACATGAGCAACTGTATTAAACAATTTCAACATTAGGAAGACTGAGAACCAACAATCTAAGTACAATTGGCTATTGCATGAAACTTTAGTCTGCCTCATTTTTAGGACCTACTTTTCTAGGTCACTCTGCTAACTAAAGTGGTAAGCATCTGCCCTTTCTACATTTCATAAGACAAAAGATTGTGATTAATTCTGTTTTATTCTTTGTTTTTAATATATTGTTGGTTATATGCTACTAAATGAATTTTTTATTTTACTAGTTATTACACTTTAATTTGAATAACTATACTAGAAAAGGTTTTACTAACAGAAGTAAAAAGTACAATTATTGACATATTTATCAAAACTACTAACAATTCAGTTAACAATCTATAATCACATAAGTAAGTGATCTATTTCTATAATATATTATAAACTAATCAAAAACAATATTACTAACATTACACACATCAAGAAATAATCTTAAAAGATTAGCAGACAATTGATTCAGTGAATAAAGGGACTTGTCTTCAAAACTTATCAATTTAGTTTATTCTGGAGAACCCATGGTGTAAGGAAAGAACAATCTCCTAAAAGACAGGCAGCACACTATGACATGTGCATGTGTGTTCATGTATGTGCTCACACACACGCATATACATGAACACACATGCACACACATGCTCACCTATGTACAGGCACACATGTATGCACATAATATGTGCACATTCACAGACTGAACAAATGAGTGAATATAATAAAACATTACTCTTAAAATTGTTGAGCTGAAAATAAGTTGAGAAAAGGTATAGTATCTATTTCCATTAATATCAAAGATGAATACAGATTAACCTGGATAATGAATTATATCAAATAATGTAAGTGCTCAAGGAAGAAATTCAACTCTAAGTACATGAACTCAGACTATAAGCAGAGTGTGATGCTATAGGCACCCATTTACAAAGCAAATTGCACTCAAATTCTTGCAGGGTCTACACTTTTAGAGACAGATATGACAGGAGACCCCCAAAGCTGTCATGAAACATCATCAAAGATTTCATAAAAGTCCTAATTCTCACCTCAGTAGCTTCTGTGCTCAGAAGCTGAGGTGCAGTCCTCCTACTCTCTGCCACCATATTATTATTATGGGATAATTTAGAAAATGTAAGGGAGATATAATGTGATGCCTTTGATCAAGACAATACAACCTATGCAAGAATGCTCTGTCAATATTATGGCCTCATTTGTTAGCCATAGAAAAGTTAACTAGAATTTAATTTGTCTAGTAAAATTTCTCAAATCAAGCATTAAACCAGTCTATCCTTTTCATTTGACAAATATGTAAGCAGCTACAGAATGTCTCATTGTATTATGAGCTCAATTTTAAACCCCATTCCAAAATAATTAAAAATAGCTTTCATTGTAAAAATCACATCTCTTCCTCACACTTGAAATGATATTTTCTTGAATTCAGTCCAGTGCACTTGCTATTCACATTGTAATTAATTTGCTAGCAGGAACTGAAGCCATGAGCACCCCCATCTCCTCCACATTAGTGATCAATCACTGCCATTAGTCTTCATTAATTCTCTTCAGATATCTGAGACTATGACATTATTATTAGTTATTTTACAACAGTTCAGGATAATAGATATGATAAAGCTAAACCTGAAATACTATTTAACTAATCCTATTAGTACAAAAGTTATTAAGTACTAAACTTTATTACATTTCACGATGCTTGATTCATCATATATACTTCAAATATTTAAGTTGAATTCATAAATGAACCAGGAATATAGTTAAATAAACAGAATCAGAAAAATGGCTCAGCAGGTAGAGGTGCTTGCTTCAAGTATTAGAATGCAAGTTATCCCCTTAGGTACTTATATGTGCATGTTTATTTCAAGTTTGTATTACTGAAATTAAAATTGCTGTACATATTAATTATGCTATTATTATTATTATTACTGTGTGTGAATACAACCAACCTGCTATCTAAAGGAGCTAACACAGATCACGTACATGGTAATCATTTTGATGTCATAGCTGCAAAAGTACATTGTAAATCAAGACACAGACATTGTGTCATTGCCTCAAAGAAACTAAACAAAAATAACCTGTTCACAAATGGCAGCAATGTCACCCTTATTGTGTGCTGCAAGCTTAACAGAATAGAGTAAACTGAGGCTCTGAATCATTCATTTGGAGGTGCATGGGAAATAATTCTCAGTGCAACCACAGCCCAAAATCTCAAATTGCCATGAGTTTCCCATATTTTTGGTAGGTATCACTGTGGAACATGATTTCTTGGGGGAATTGTGGTGGTTATATCCTTATCAATTTGGTTCACTTGGTCAGTAGTATCAGGGATAATGAGAATTAGCATAAACTAAGATATCTGGTTTTTTTATTTACTTGAGAATACATAAGTTTTAAAAAGTATTACTTTATTCATTTGTTTGCTTGTCTGTGTGTGTTTGTGTGTGTGTGTGTGTGTGTGTGTGTGTGTGTGTGTGCATTATATGTATGGAGGTCAGCGGACCTTATGGGAATATCAGAGCCCTTCCATTCTTCCAGTGTGTGGGTCCTGTCTATCAAACCCAGGTTGTCAGGCTTTGTAGCAAGTGCCTTTATCTGTTGAGCTGTGGTGATGCTGACTGAAAGACAAAGACTGACTCTTGGCATCCTTTATCCATGACTGGGCTGCCTTTCTTTATTATTTTTTAAAAGTAAATTTTGATTTCCCCTGTTCTAATCTGAGCATAGTCTAATCCCAGAAAGTCTAGTCTAAAAAGTAGCCTAACCTAAAAGCTTCCAAACCCCAACCTCTCAAGTATCCTCTGAGACATCTCACTGATCTCATAATTAGTCTTATTCAGTATTTTTTGCCATCAATAGGGAATAATTTTCTCTTCAGAGCCTATATTGTCTCTGTACTTAACATATCCACTTGCTATCCTTTCTCTTTATTGATATTTTCTGAGACTAAATCCATAATTTAATTGTAAATTTGTAGAACATTTTAAGCTGTTTTTCATTTCTCCACACATGACTCGGTTTGAAGTCCTTGTTATGTAAATATCTGTTTAGCATGACATTGCAAACGTTTTCTATAAGGGCTTACTAAGTCTTTGTCAAAGCTGCTGAGCTCTGCCTTTGTAATGAGAAAGCATTAAAATATTATATATAAATTAAAAAGATTGGTTGGATTACAATAAAACTTTATTTAAAATTAAAGAAGTTGCTGGTAAGAGCTGAAGCTTGCCCACTTCTCTTTTAAACAGTGTTGGAATGGGTACACCATTAATAACCAAAGAGTATCTTAATTTTGAAAAAATTAAAATGTACATCATTGGTACTTAAAATTCAATTCAAAAAATTATAAAATTAAATCTAATCACATGAACACTTTAGAATTTTCTAGACTACTAGCCTCATAATTCAAGCAGGTCAACAAAGAAACAAAAAAAAATGTTTTACTGTAATTTGGAGTAAATCAAGTGTGGATTGTGATTGTTTTAAAGCAATCCACTGGGTCATTTAAATAAATGGAGTAGTGTATGCATAGGAGGTGTGTGTGCCCCTACATACTTTATTCAGTAACCCCCCCCCTCTCTTTAAGAAGAAAGGTCTGTCTCAGCTTTTTCTCCTGTGTTCATGTAACAAGCAAGTCATCCTAAAGAAATGGGTTTACGGGTATGGACCAATGTGCACAGCTTCCTGTGTAAATGCAAAACAGTCTAAGTTACTTATGATGCTAATATAATGCAAATGCCACAAAATAGTTATTACATTATATTTCTAAAAAGTAATAAGAAAAAACAGTCTCTGTGTGTTCATTACAGATTCATTTTTTTCCTATTAATCTGCCTTTGATTGAAGTCATGAGGAATCTGGTGATAGGGAGGCCTGTGTCTGTGTGTGGGTGTGAGGGGCTTTAAAAGTAAGAGCTTCAGCTGCTTTTGCTATCATAGATGGTTTTAATTTAGTAGAGATGTGTGGTGAAAGCTAAAGAAAAACCTAGAATTAATCCAGCAATGAGGAGAAAAGGTTCTTTGTAAAGAAACTTGGGCCAAAGATGTAAAATAGAGTATTTGTTTTATACATATTTCGGCTGAATAAGGGTGAGGGTTCCAAATTACAAGAGCATGGCAAGGGCACACCTATCTGCATTTGGTTTCTCTATGTGCATACCCATTTGATACTCAAACAAAAATTCCCCAGATTTTCCTGCTAGACCTTCTTTTGCTCAATTTCCATCTCCCAATTCAGCAGTTAGGTTGGTGCATTGATTTCAAACACACCTTACTATCCAGGTTCCAGGAAACAAGAGCAATGGCTTTGTTAAGTCCAATTTTACATAATGTAGCTTCCTCCATACATCTACTGTTAAGACACTAGTGCAGCTTTGAGAATCATGAACATTTGGTGGATTACTAAGTACAATTAGGAGGAGACTTAAGTTTGCAGCACAATTAATGCATCTGTCCATGTTTCCTTCTGCTTGAAAAAGTCTTTTCAACCCTAGTCATGAACTAAATCAATAATTTTTATTTCAGTTCATTTTTAAATATTGTGTCAACCAACGAATTGTATAATAAGTTGTCACCTTCCTGGATATTCTAAAATTTTAGTAAAATATTTGGCACATGAACTAAAATTTTACACTTCTGACAAAAATCCCACACTTCATATAATTCACTGTTTCAAAGACAAGAATCCTGGATGTTTTCAGAGAATCACAAACTAGGTTCATTGCAGCTCAGGGTCAGGGTTTTCATTTTTGGTGCTAATAAAGTTTGTTTAGAATCGACTGCTGGAATTTGGGACTATGGAGTTCCATACAGTTTTGAAATGCTAACTGTGCAAGTGCCAGGTGAACGAACTTTGATTTGCTACCAAGTTCCTCTTCAGCACATCTGCTTACTGGAGTCCAAAATAGATCCTGAATCAAAGCAAGTAAGAGAAATTGTCCCAATTATGTAGAAATTAAACCAATGAATTATTTTCAGAAAGAGTGTTTATCATTATGGTATTTAAATAGGTGTTCCATGGTGATAATTACAATGTGAAGGGCCTTTTGTTGGGTTGCTAGTGCTTATAAATTGTCTAGATGTGACATGAACTCTCTGAGTACTGGCATTCAGATCCATTAATTAGGAAAGGGGTAACCACTAGGTCTTACATTCTGTGGAGGTGGCCATTTAGCTAGACTGTATTTGTACAGTAAGAAAAGTGCCATATTTACATGTGAGATAGGAGTCTGCAGACATTGCAAGAGTTGTATCACTAAACTGGAATTTTATCTGGAAAAATACTAACTAGCTAGTCAGTATGCTGGCTTTTATTTTACACTTTTTCTCAGCCTACTTTTTTTGCCAAGTGGAAAAAAATCAAATATATACATATTATATATACTATGTACATACAATATCTTTAATAAATAACCAAAGCAAAGTGCTGAGGTAGAAACAGAACAACCACAAAAAGACTTACTTTAGAAAAAAAATTGTTTACGGGCTCATTCTAATCCATATAGTTTCTAGAAATAGGAAACTGTGTGTTTCTGAGAATGGGCACAAAGCACAAGAACCTGTTTCTAGTATTATTTCACGTAATAACATGTATGCTTTTAATTTTGTTTCTGCAAATATGTGTAAGGCAGTGCATCTGCCCCATAAGAACACAAAATCTGGTTTTCATTTTTCTTCTTGAATTGTATTTAAATAGCAAGTTCATCTTTTGTAACCCCTAATCAGAAAGGAATTAAGTAGCCCTGCCTATCCACATCATTTTCTGGACATTTTACACACAAGGTTGAAAGCTGTTCATGTAAAATATTTTGTGGAAAAGATGTCCCCTTTTGTTTGCTAATCATGGGCAAACATAGTCCCTAAAGAAGTGTGCTGACCTGGATGTATAATTTGTCTCACATGCCCTAAATAGATTCAAAACATTCATAATTTAAACCCTATTAGGTAGAATCTTCCAACTGTTTTTCATAATAGAACCTCAGAGAAAAGTTTTGAATATGCCTTTATTGAATAACAATTCAATTCTAGGTCCTATTATACACAAGAATCCATTTATAATTATCCCTAATTTCCAAAGTTAACTCACACTCTTTCTTCATGATGCTCTATTGAAACAAGACAAACAATTAATTTTTTCAGTCTTTTCTAATTATATCAACATAAAAATCTGAGTCAAAAACATACCCATATGGCTTAAACTCATAAAGTCTAGACCTGTTCAGAATTTGGTACTTAATTGCCTTTTAAAAACATATTAAGTTTAGATTTCTCTTTGTAAATAAAGACCCCTAACTTTTACGTTAAAGACAAGCATTAACAAAGTATTTATGCTTTTGCTGCCTTTGCCACCTTATTAAAAGCATAATCTTGACCCTCCTAGACAAAAGAAAGTTCATAGTGTAGGTTTGAAAAATATGTTTATAATTTATTAAGTTTAAAGACAGATAAGAAGTGAAAGAAAATTAACAGTAATGACAAAGTTAATCTGAAATCTTGGCAAGAATATGTGAATTCCATGATCATGCAGTTCAATACACTGTGTTAATAGAGCAAAATCAAGACATCCACCTTCACCAGATCCCACAGTTAGTTAGGTTTTAATTAAAGGCTTCATTGACCTATGCCAGCGGTCGCTAAAATATTCCTTCTGACTATGAGCGGTATCTTCTTGCACCGGCCTTCTTTTTTGTGCCTCCCTGTGGGCTCATTGATTGAATGATGAGCACATCAGGCATCATTCAGGTGAAAGTTCTCAAATGCTTGGGGAGGGATGTGTTTTACAGACTGTGGTTCTCAGTTACTTTTATATAAAGGAACTTTCTGGATATCTGCTGAAATTGAGATCTATAGACATTTATCACTGCACAGGAATTTGTGGAGCTCATGTTCTACAAATGCTTCGTACTCTAGGGGCCATTAGCAGTAGGGAATACCACATCATTTATGCATATTGTGGTGAACCCCTAGCATCTCCCATAATAGGTCTGCTTAGAGAAAGTGAAAGCAGTCATTTATGCAAATGGATTAACATGATTTTCTCTATTTGAGACAGGGTCTCTGTAGTCCAAGCTGTCCTGAAACTCACTGTTTCTTCAAGCTAGTGTGGTCCTCAGACTCATGAATGTTGTGGTTACAAGTTTGAGACACCATGTCCAGTTTAACATATCTTTGAACTAAGAAAAAATGCCCAAGAAAGAGGTTAATAGAAATAAGTTATTGTGTGACTTTAAAAACATTTTCCATTTAAAAAATTAATGATCTTAGAAGGGTTTTAAAAACACTTTACCCAAAGTAGGTAAGAGTCATTCACCTATACTTCATTTGTTTTTGTTCTTCAACAGTTTCATATATTTATATAATAAATCTTAGTTGTTGTTTTTAACCAACTATTTCTTTTTTAATCTCTCTTTCCATTACCACTGAGAACTTTTTAATTTCCAACACATTTCCTTTTTATTTTCAAATTGGGGTGTGTGTATGTATGTGTGTGTGTGTGTGTGTATGTGTGTCCCACTAAGTTGAAATAAGGTTGCCTACAAGAGTAGAATGAGATGTTATTTGCTAGAGCGTGGGCAGTATATTGATAGTTACACCAATGAAGAAAGTGATAAGCATCTCTCAGATATTATTAGCCATCAATATCTCATTCCTTTGGAAGGGGTGAGGCCAACTTGGCTCTTCCTTCATCCATGATAAAATATTACCAGCTTAATCTTGTACAGATTCTGTACAAATAACCATAGCTGCACAAAGCTCATAATTACAATGACTAGAATGTATAGAACACATGCATCCCTCTTCATCCTCTGGCTTTTCCATTTATTTCTGTTCTCTCTTCCATGGTATGCCTTGAGGTTCAGAGTCACTTAAACAGATATTTAAGGACAAGTCTCCAAAAGCCTTGCTCTCACCACTTTGACCAGTTATAATTCTCTATATTAATTGCCACTCACTGGGAAAGACAGTTTTTAAACAAAATTGAAAGCAGCACTAATTTATGGATATAAACACAAATATTTGGAAAGCATTTACCATATGGCTACTTAGCAAAAAGTAAAAAATAAGCAAATAAATAAAAGTAATAAGTACCTGATGAGTCTAATGAACTCCCAATCATGTGCTCTTAATCAGGTTTACAGTACCAGGCATGAGTTTTCTTCTTTGGAGAAGTTCTCGAATCTAATCAGAAAATGACTGGTTACCCCCATAACAGTCATGTCTCTATTGCATCAGAGGATGCAGCTTGCCTGGTAGTTGACTTATATTTTGCTAAATATAAGTTCTGCAAAACCAATATGGTTTTGTAAATTTAGAGTATTATCAGGACCTTGTCTCCCCTCACAGGCTCAACTGAAATCACAAAGCAAAATCACAAATAAGCCTGAGATTAGCATTGTAAAATAACAAACATAGTTTGTGTTGTCATTAAAATCTCAGTGATTCCCCAAATACTCAGTCTATAACTGTTATGGAATATTCTTTACACTTTGTGATTTTAGTTCACTATGATTAATTTAATAAAATGACCAACATTAATAAATGACTAACAGCTAGGCAGAATTTTCAGGACAGAGAGAACACTAGGAAGCAGAATGGTGGAGTCACCAGGAGACACAGGGAGCAACAAGATGAACATGGTGTGATGAAAAAGTAATGCATTTGGTAGAGTATAGATAGATAGGAAATATGAGCTAATCTAAGTTGTAAAAGCTAGTTAGTAACAAGCTTAAGGTATTGGCTGAGTATTTATAATTAATAATACATCTCTGTGAGGTTATTTGGGAACTGCCAGGACAGAAAAGTCTGCCTACATATAGTTATGAGTTAGTTATGAGAGAAATAAAACTCCGTCTTGAAAAATTAAGAAGGCTTTAACTTTTATCTTAGTAAGCATGCCATTGGATTTTGTTTCACTTATTTTGATCCAAGTTTTTAAATGTGTCCTGGGGAGTGGAAGTAACTTCTATGTATAGAAAGTACATAATTAATTATTTCTAACACTGCTTCAGTGTGCATGCCTGCTCTTTTTGGAACAGCTATTTTTTTTTTATTTTTATTATTAAATAAAGTCACATTTTCTATCTATGTATATCCTTATTCAAGGTCCCTTTGCCCTCCCACCTCCTCCAGTCACTCTCTCTTCTCCACATCTCCCCATCTCCTCCCCAGCAAAGGCAGGAGGTCTCAAGTTCAGCATCCACTCCTGGCAGATCCAGTTTCCTCAGCCCAACATCAAGACTGAGTCAGGTGGAACAGCTATTTTTACTTGAAACCTGTATCAGTGAAACTTATATACATGAGTGTTTGGACTTATGGTGTCTTTTATTTAGCATAACTACAGTTGTTAGAATCTGTATGTTATTTATATTTTTATGTATTCTCATGGCAACATCTTAGAAATTGTTGTCTCTCTCTATTTTAGAAAATTAAACAAACAAATGTAAAACCAAAGTAGTTCAGGCAATGAACTGAATCAAGGCAACACTGGGGTGTATAGCCAGAGTCCCAACCCAGAGCTTGAACTCTTCACTACCACCATCATGCATGATGTGGAATGAATTATGTACCTTGACTAAATATTCCTACTTCAAACATTTTCCTCACCTTGCTTATCTGAAATGTTGTCTTAGAGATTCTATTGCTGCAAGGACACCATGACAATAGTAACTCTTATAATGGAATACATTTAATTGAGATGGCAGCTTACAGTTTCAGAGATTTAGTCCATTATCATCTTTGAGCAGGGTGTGGCAGCATGCAGGGAGATACAGTGCTGACTACATTTTGGTCAGAAGGCAACAGGAATAGACTGTGACATTAGGCAAAGCCTAAGCAAAAGTGACCTCAAATCCTGCCTTTGCCTCTTTTAACAAGGCCACACCTCCCAATAGTGCCCCTCCCTATATTATAGGAACTATTTACATTCAAACACATAGATATTATAATAAATGATCATCTCTATTTGAAAGCTTGAGGCTTTTAATTCTCTGTAGTTACAGGCTACCTACTGTGCAGAAATCTCAAAGGTGTTTCTTCAGCTCCATTAGGGTCTATCTGATGATGATTGGATATTTTTCCTTTTTTTATTATGAATAAAGAAGTCACATTTTCTATCCATGTACAAGGTCCTTTCCCCCTCCCACCACATCTGGTCATTCTTTCTTCTCCACATCTCTCCATCCCCACCATGGGCAGGCGATCCCAAGGTCCCAAGGTCCCAAGATTGCTTAGTTCAGCCTCCACTCCTGGCAAATCCAGTTTTCTCCCCCCAACATCAAGACTGAGTGAGGTGTTTCTCTAGGGGGATTATCTCTTGGTATACAAAATGCTTTATGAAACCAGTTTCATGAAGAACTCCTATTTCTTTAACTGAGTTTCTTTCATCCCAAAACCTGGAGATGAAGAAGGATTTACCAGAGAGCTAACTAAATGTTTGTTGGTAATGAGAACTTCTCAGAAGAAACAGAGTTCATGGCTGTGTTCCAGTTAATAGTTCCTCAGATAAAACACTTGCTTTTACTTATGAGTGTAAACTTTTTTAAAAAATTAATTTCCTCATGCTTTTTACTACTATATAATATGAGTCTTATAAAATAAAATTTATTAAAAATGAAAGTAATTCATAACTATATTATCCATATACTTTCCAAGACCTCTTACAGCTTTTGACATTGTTGATATTTTTTTTCTTGCCACTAGAACAATTGTAATTTCCCAGGTTTTATATTCTATTTTGAAAAAGTAAAAAGAAAACTCATTTTGAAATAATAAAGTCCATTTTTAGTAGGACTCAGTGAATTCCTCAGTCCCTCTGCTACAAACACCACACACATGATTGCACAAAACTTCAAACATGCAGACATTTGGACTTGGGGGCTCCTCCACACTGGAAGGCTCTTTAGAGGGGTCTTTTCTTGCTTCCTCCTTGCTCCTGATAGTTGTGTTCCCTGAGTGTTACTTGCCACCAGACAGACACAGAGGTAGTCCACGTCTATGTGCTTACAGGGTTACAGGGTGCTTGTGTCCATCTGGTATTTTTTGTTTGTTTTGTTTTGTTTTTTTGTTTTATTTTTTAATCTCCTTTGATTGGGATCCAGCCTGTTCTGGAATGAACAACTTGGTCCTCAAAAAATTATTCTCTCACGTCCAGGTTAGACATGGCTATAATCCATTGCATTCTTATCATTTTGCTCTTCTTGATTCCATCTTTGATTAGTTTGAATATTATTTTTTGATTTTGCTGTGTGTATGTGTATGTGTGTGTGTGTGTGTGTGTGTGTGTGTGTGTGTGTGTGTGTGTGTGTAATGTTTTTCAAATTTCCTCATGCATCAATCTTTGATACCCAGTGTCCAGAATTCTGGGGATAAACTGAGTTAACTGTTTAGGCACCTGGTGCAGAGAATCTGTTATGCAGCAATAGATATGGTGAAACTTCCTGAGAAGAAATAAGCCAGCCATGGTGGTGCTCCTCTGTAATCCTAGCTTTCAAGAGGCCAAGAAGGAAGGTGATGAGCTGGAGGCCAGCCTGAGATACATAGCAAGATTGTCTGGAAAAGACTTTTTAAAATCTCTTTACAGTTTCTGTTATTCAGACGTTGTTCAGTAACATACATTCCCCAGTTTCTGTCTTCTCTTTCTATACTGGTTTCTGTTTTTACAGCCCATGAAAATTACCACCATTATTAGAATCATTTTGCCTCTTCTCAATTCCATTTAACCATTTTTCTTTATTCCTAGAGTTTCCAAGTGCTTTAATATGGTGACATAACATAGATTTAATATCTTAGTTTCTCAGAAGCTTTAATATTTGTATGATGTTTTAATGTCTGCTATGATTATTTCTCTTCCAGGACTGATCTTCTTTTCATAGAGGTACTTTAGAGGTTGTTTTGTATTGTTTTGTTCTTATTTCTTCAGGTGGAATCTTGATGCCATTTAACCTGTGATATTTAATTATAACCACATTTTATACCATATTGTTCTTGAATATATTAGTAATGTTATAATCTTCCTATCCAAGACAATATGTCTTTGAATTTCCTTAACTATTGTTTTATGTCATTTGGTGTATTTTCATGGATTTCCTTTTATGTGACAGACACATCATTCTGTTTGTTTCATGGATTGTTTTCCTAGAACTTCCACAAGTAGAGAATTACCCTCCTATTCTAGCATGGGTGTAGATCATTCTTTTTTTTTTTTTTTTTGACAAGATGCTAATTTGTTTATTAAAAAGTATACAAAATTAGCTTAATTACAACATTAATTTATCTTTTTTTTGACAAGATGCTAATTTGTTTATTAAAAAGTATACAAAATTAGCTTAATTACAACATTAATTTATCATAGATCATTCTTATATATGAATATTATTACATTTAATGATACTTATTATTTATGATTTTTTTCATGTGTTTCCTACGATAGATGATTGTATCATTTTGTTTCTTGCTTTTTCCATTGAGTATCTATCATTTCAGGATTTGGTAATATTAATTTCTGCTGGAGAGTGGCAACAGAATTCCAGTAACAACATTTGGCCCTGTTTTCATCAGGAGAGAATGGTAGACAGTGGGTTAGTTGGAAGGCTGGCTAAGGACAGTTAAAAAGAAACAAGTCAGAAGCATCCTGGAAGCCAGTTTGCAGACAAGCGTGCTGCCACCACTGTATGGAGATCATACAGCTTGCACCATGAGTACTGCAAGATTCCTGTTCTGGAGTGCCTAGCTTTCTGCCATTGCCTGCTTGCCCTCTGGGTTAAGTGTGTCTTTGCTCATTTGTGTTGTAAGGTCTAGCCAAATTTGTATATGCCAAAAGAACAGTTAGAAATTGATAATAATGGAGAGGGAATCTATATTATCTCATGCCTTGAAACAAAAGTGAGAATTGCCAGTCACATTAGTACTTCTATATCAGGACTAATAAATGTGTTGTTGAAAAAAAAAGGTAGAAGTTATTACAAGAAACCTCCTCTTGTCTCTACATTTTCATCCTTTTAATTTTTTTCTACTTCTTATTTTTTATCAATATTAATTGAACAAAGTAATAGGATTCATTGTAACATTTAAACACATGCACATAATCTTCTTTGATCATATTCACTCTATTCCCCTTTTACCACCCAAGTTCTCTTTTCCTTCCTAAACATCCCCCTTGCATATTTTTCTCCCAAAATGCTACATGTGAGAAAAAATATGTCATACTTATCTTTTGATGTTTGACCCATATTTCTTAACATTGTGATCCCTAGCTGTATTTTCCCAAGACACTATCATCTAGTTCTTTTTATGGTGAATACTCCATTGTGTTTACATATTACATGTTTTATTCATCCATCTACTGACAGGCATCTGGGATGATTTCATAACTCTATTTGTGAAGGGGTGCTGCAATAAAGAAATTCTACAAAAGTATAATTATTGTATACTGACTTTGACTCTTCTGAGCACATCTTGAGGAGTTATGGCTAGGTCATATTATATAGTTCTATTTTTAGTTTTTCTGAAAAGTCTCCAGAGCAATTTCCATAGTGACTCTACAATGTAAATTCTCACTAACAGTGCTTTCTTGTCCTGCCGTATTGTCTCCAGCATTATTTATTTTTACCTGTTATTATTTTATTATTTTGGTTTTCTGGTGATAGTCATAGTGAATAGGGTGAGATGGAATCTCAATATGTTTTTGATTTGTGGTTCCCTGGTGTTTGAGGATGTGTTAAATATTTGTTCCTCTAGATTGTCATGGGGCATTTGTGCTGGTGGTAGAATGTTCTCTGTATGCTGTAAATAAAGGACTGTTTTGACCTATGTAGAGCACCGTAGAAGTGGGTGGAGAATCAGAGGACAGGCAGGTAGGAGAAGGGTGGAGTTAGTGAAGAAGAATCATGTAAGGAGCACAGGTGAGCCGTGGGCCGAGCCACGTGGCAGACAGATTAATGGAAATGGGTTGAATTAAGATGAAAGAGCTAGCTAGTAATGTGCTTAAGATATGGGTCAAACAGTATAAAGTATATAAGTGTCTGATTCATTTCTTTGGGGAATAAAAGCCACCACGGACCAGGTTCCAAACCTCTGGGCCCAAATGGGCCTGGGGAAACTTTCTACAACAGATAGCATCCCTGGGTGGGCCGAACACCTGCATAAAGCCTAAGAAAGTATAAAAAGGTTAAAAAGTGTTCTAGATCACTGAAAAAAAGCCAAAAGTGGCTTTCTGAATTGCATATTTGAATTGATTTATGGTACAGAGACAGCGTGGTGTTCAGGCTTGAATTTAAAAATGGCGTGTCCGTGGCACACAGCTTAAACCCATACATTTCACAAAAGGCTTGGCATAAGTGTGATTGATTTAAGGTTTCTGCTTATATTGAACAGAAAGGAAACAGAGTTTAAAACGTTTTTTCCAGTAGCAGCATTTCCTGAATGCACTGTGGTTCCTGGTAGTGAGAAAGATGCAGCAGGCAACTCCACCATATTGAAACACAGCCAAAAGGGGCAGAGTCTGCAATTAAAGTGATACTGACATTTTAAAAGCTCTTTGGGTTAGAAAATGACTAAGAATTCTCAATAAAACAGATTTAGACTCACAAAACCTCTAAACGGGGAACAATGTATGTAAAATATGAATGGGCTTCAGAGAGAGAGAAAAAAAAAAGAAAAAAAGGGTAAAGAAAGCCCTTTAAGAAAGAGAAATAGGAAATAAAGGTAAAAAGGCCAAATGAAGATGACAGATAAACAGAGAGTCTGGATTATGGTTATTGTGTTTTCTTTTAGTTTTTTAACTTTTAATGGCTAACTGCAGAAAGACAATTGATTGCTAAGGCTGCTAAGTTAAACAAATACATATACATTAAAGATATCTTGACTTTGAAATCTGTTTATAAGAATATGTTGCTTGGGAAAAGAGTTTCTATTTTTGTCTCCACAGAAGATCAAAACCTGTGGATTGGTTCTAGGCAAATGTGGTTTCATTTGCCAAGGCCACCTGAACATTCTCAGCTTCCAAAATGGCCAGTTGAGATGATCCAGCTTCAAGATCAACAACGTCCTTTGACAGTAGGACGTAGTAAAAGAAAGAAAGCTGCGTCCAATTTCCCCAAAATAGTACTTACTAATGTTTGTTTTCATTACAAATGATTAATGGTCATAGTCAATCTCTTTAAAAAAAAAAGAAAAGAAAAGAAAAGAAAAGAAAAGGGGGGAAGAGAATATATAGAAATGATTAGAAAAGATAAGTGGATTTTGATTTATTGATATAAACTTAAGGTCAATTTTGTTATGCTGTATGGATTTTTCTACTGTTGATTAAGGTATAATGCTGATGTAACTCATTTAAAATTGTAATGTGTAATTGAGAAATGTAGATTAATAGTCATCTATGATAATCAAACTTATAGTCATGTTAGTTAGGTTTTTGTAGGTATACAAAGATATAGTTCAATTAGATAGGTAGTCTTCAAACACTTCAAAGACATGCAGAATATGGCATTTAAATTATTTTAAGAACTTAGACTTTTCTGGACAGTGAGACAGGTCTGCTCCTGGCAGCACCAATGTATTTTGGAAAATGATGGGCATTGAAGAAACTTTATGTGGAATTTACTTTGTGGCAACAGTTATCCACTGTACAAGAAACTGTTCTGGTATTGACTGCTTGATAGTATGCTGTATAAACAGGACATGCAGGTTCCATAGGTAAATGACTTCTGAACTTTGGCAGAACAAGCCGAGATGGTCCTTCAGGGTCCTGCTTTGCAGAAAAAAATTTCCAGGCATTCTTTAGGACACAAGGCAAAGCAACTGATGGACTGTGTCAGATTTCCTGCATCACTGAAATTTATGCCAGAGACTTTGGGCCATATAGGCTGAAGATGGTGCCCCAACATTATAAAGGAACTTTGGGTGACTGTCCAGGCAGACAGGTGTCATCTCTGTCATTTTCTAGACTTTGGAAGTTGCTTGCACTTCCTGTTTATTTGGATATTATATCCTTCTGTGGTCTTTGATGTGGTTGAATGTTTAATAATTATAGGTATAGTTCTTTTTAGTTTAAAAGGTATATTAGATATGAAACTTTAGACTCACAATGATAAGTTAAATAATGGAATATTCCCTTTAATTTTGTGAATACAAATAGACTGGATATTGTGACTGTAATTCCTGCTTGAGAGCTGATCTGTATATAATTTTGCTATATGGAAACTGAAACCTTACTTTTTGATTAGACAGAAAAGAGGAAGTGTGATGGAATGTTCTCTGTATGCTGTAAATAAAGGACTGTTTTGGCCTATGTAGAGCACCATAGAAGTGGGTGGAGAATCAGAGGACAAGCAGGTAGAAGAAGGGTGGAGTTAGTCAGTCTCCATCCGACCCCACCCCCCCAAAGAAGAATCATGTAAGGAACACAGGTGAATCGTGGGCCGAACCACGTGGCAGACAGATTAATGGAAATGGGTTGAATTAAGATGAAAGAGCTAGCTAGCAATGTGCTTAAGATATGGACCAAACAGTATAAAGTAAATAAATGTCTGATTCATTTCTTTGGGGAATAAAAGCCACCACGGACCAGGTTCCCCAAACCTCTGGGCCCAAACAGGCCTGGGAAATTTTTTACAACATGTGCTTCTTCTGAGAACTGTCTTTTGAATTCTTCTATCTACGTATTTATTGAATTGCTTGTTCATTGCTGTTAATTCTTTTGATATTTTTCTATTCCTAAATATTATTTTTCAGTTAGATACAAACACTTGTCAAAGATTTTCTTGTATGGTGGAGGATGTCTAGTTACTTTGTTAATAGTTTTGTGAGAAACTGTTTCATGAGATGCATTGCAATCTCATTTTTCAGTTCTTGATATCTTCTGAATGGTTGAGGTCTTCTTAGAAAAACCTCACTACTTGTGGTATTTCATTAATTTCTAAAAATTTGGCAATTAGTTTTGAATTCTTTATTTGGAAATTATTTAAAATATATTTTGACAAGATGTGTTGCTTTAACTTCTGCTTTTGTTTTTTATATTGAAGTACAAATGCAATGTCTTTATTGCCTACATTTGTGAAATATGAAACACATTTGCTATATTCAGAATTATGATAGAGTAAAATAAATTAAATATTTAATAAATACTAGAAGTATAATAAAAATATAATCTTTTGGAGGTAGCATTTTGATGGAATATTAATATACATTTGTTAGTAAAATGTAAATTTAATGATTATGAAGCACATACATAAAATAAGTATTTTACAAATGTTACACTTTGTTCTTTTCTTCACTAGATATTTTTCATCAACTCACTGACATAAATTAATACTGTCTTTTAGGTGTTTTGTATTTTTCATAGACTTTATTTTTTAGGTGGTATATTGCTTTATTGTTTACTGTACAAAGAGTTAGTAGAGTTATAACCTCATTTCAGGTTCTCTTGTTTCCTTTATACCTTTGGTAATATACATTATTATTTCTTTAAAATCAATAATATCAGCATATCTTCCAAAGCCTTGGTCCATTTCTTGACTTGAAATCTTTCTTATCATTTTACTTTATTAAAAATGTTTCCTAAAGATCAAAATATAGATTTTAAAAGAAATTTGTATAATTCATATAGTTAGAATATTTTTCACATTTTATGTGACTGATCTTTACCAGGTCAGTGTTAGTCTCAATGAACATTTGCAAGCATTTATTCATCAAAATTTTAATTTCATGTAAATTTGTCCTCGGAAATTTACTTTTATTTCTTGTAAATAATCTAGTCCTTTTTTATGCCTCTTCCTCTTCTTTTTCTTCCACTCACTGTCTTTCTCCCTGTATTACCTACTAGCCTGGTCACTGTGATGCTGTGTCTGACAAGAAGAAAGTTAAGGAAGGATTTGCCTTTGTTTCACATTTTGAAGAGAACAATCAATCCTGGTGTGATAAGGCATGGCAGCAGGAGGAAGAGGCTGCATGTTCACATCTTACACACAAGAAGGCTGAGGAAAAAAGTAAGTGCTTGCACTCAACTCACTTTTATGCTTTTTCTGTTTTATTCTATTTACTCTATTTTACTCTATTTACTTTATAGGTCAATAGTGTACTGCCTCCCACATTCTGTCTTTCCTTAGTTAATCTGAAGTACCTTCCTAGTCATTCCCAGAAATGTCTCACCAGAAATCACACAGTCAGTCACCCACGTGATTTAAATCTAGTAGTCAACAATATTAACTGTTATACCACCTATCTTTACTAATTCAATTAGTTGTCTTTCAGGGACATTCTTTCTATGTTTGGATGACCTGGTGATTGAACCAAGGCCTTACTTGAAACCCTTCTACACTGACAGAGACACCTAGCTAATATGCCTTGTTTGTCTAGAGTGCCTTCTTTAAATTTAAATAACAGAATGTATGAGATCAACATTTTTATATTCATTGTGGTATTGCTATTGTTGCCACATAGATTTGGCACATAGATTGTATTAGATTCTGCACTTCCCAATTTATTCCCCAACAACAATAGAATAAAAGTCAGAGTCAACTTTTTTAAAATTTAGTATTCCATTTTTAATTTTCAGATGATATTTTGATTACATTTTTCCTTCTGTTCCTACTCTAGTCTTTCCTGCTCTACTTTAGATTCATGACCACTTTTTAAAAACTACTTGTTATTACACACAGTTAAATACATGTATATACATATACTTTCCAAAATATAACTTTAGTCAGGTGTAATGCTACCTGCATGTATGTTTACATGACTGACAATTTAGCACTAGACAACTAAGTAATTGTGTTCTTTCCTGAAGTTACCTGTCTCCAGATTTGCTCAGTTGCCCATAGTTCTTTGTGTAGAGTTGAAGCCTCATGGGCTTTTCTCTATTCAGTTTGGCATGTTTACTGATGCCATTGTTCAGATCACATTTGGGTGATCATCTCAGTAAGAGTATATGAGTGTAGCTTTTGATATTACAAAGAGACACAATTTCCTAGCAAACTACCCAATCCCCTGGTTCCTATTATCTTTCTTGCCTATTGCAGGCATAAAGGTTTGTGTGCTCACAGATAAATACTAAGGAAACCAGGAATGTTAAAAACACAGGGCTGTTTCTTCAAAGGCAGAGATGTACAATCTGTTTTGTTTTGCCTTTTTCACAGAAGGCTATGAGCAGACATGGTTAATAACCTTTTGTGCTATCTGTATGGTCAGGCCACACTGTATCCCCCTCTGCCTCCCAACCCACCACCAGATCCTTGAGCTCATATTCTCCTTTATCCTATAGAACCTACCTTTATGGAAAACGTCACTTGTACTTTAAAAAGAGATTTGATGTAGTCTTGTCTTAAGCAGTGTTGTGCACATGGGATTTAGTTTATTATCACTGGGAAAGTTATGATGCATTGTTTACATTTGCCTAAAATAAACTTCTCAATGTCAGACTCTCAATGTTTGAACCAAAACCAGCTACTGAGTCATGTTTAACCAGACTGCCTTACTGCTTCTTGCAGATTGATGCTGCTGGTTATGGTACTTGCAAAGACCTCATGCCATCCCCTTATCCACAATGTCTCAGTCTCTCTTACCTTATGGAAAAAAATATCTAGAAGTAAAATGTCTAAAATTCAAAGAAGGATTTGTTTTGTAAGTTATGTAAAATTTATTTCTCTTATTGCTTTCAGTGTGTTACTCATTATTTTTATTAATTTCTGTCATTTTTTCTTCTATATCTTTATAAATTTTAACCTGTACATTTCCATTTACCTCCTTCGTCATAAACACTTATGATGCTGTTTTATTGATACCTCTGTTTGGCCTATTTCAATTGCTTTTCTATTCATTTTGTAGGGGAGAGGCCAGATTTAAAAGAAGTCAGGGAAAAATAGGCCTTAAAAGGTTTTAGTTCCTAAACATCAGTGCTACAGTGCTTTGAGTTTCTGGGTCTGTTGCTTTTTTTTTTTTTTTTTTTTTTAAATTAAACTAGTATCGAGACAATTATTTGCAATGTAACAACATAATCCTATACATTTCCCCTTTTTTTCTTTTTAAAACAAGAACCCCAAATCTAATTTCCTTTGCATAGTCTTTTTATCACCATTATCTATAACAACTTGTAACCAACACTGTAAACAAACACAAACATCCATATTCCATGTTTTGGGAATGTGGGCATAGTTCTCTATACTTCCTATTGAATGGGTGTTGGCAATCCCATGAGGATTCAAAGAAAATTTAGAATTATGGACAAATCTCCCCCCCTGTTTTTTTTAAACTTTCTTTTATTATTATTATTAATATTATTATGAACAAAGAAGTCACACTTTCTATCCTGTATATCTTTATTCAAGGTCCTTTCCTCCTTCCAACACATCAGGTCATTCTCTCTTCTCTACAACTCCCCCCCACCCCCCCACCCCCGCCCTGTGCAGGCGACAGGTGGTCCCAAGATCCCACTGTCCCAATATTGCTTAGTTCAGTCTCCACTCCTGGCAGATCCGGTTTTCTCCCCACAACCTCAAGACTATTGCTTTTACCTTTATGTAGAAATCTGAAGAATTTACCTAACTAAGCCAAAGGCATACACTTTATTTAAAGGGCATTTTATTTAGATGCTTTTAAAAAGTGATGTTCAGAAACTGTGTAATCAGTGTATAGTGAAAGAAATCAAATCAATTAGTTCATCATGTATTTACTGTGTTTTTTTGACAATTAACATTGGGAGAAAAAGACATATTCTTTGTCATAACAAAGGCAGTCAACTGATGGAAGGTTTTGAAAAATTTAGATAAGGTTTTTTTATTCTAAACCTGTCAAGTTTGCAACATAAACTAAATTTATACATTTGTGATATTGTTTCTATTTATTAGCTATAAAAGAATTAAAATTACTTACTTAAATATAGCATTGATTCTATTCTTCATGGAAAAATAAAACATGTCCTATTTAGTGAGCTCAAATGATAGCCTATAGATATTTTTCTCTATGTCTACTCTATTTTTCTACTACGTCTATGTAGCAAAATGAGAACCTACTATTAGAAGATTGGCATTCTTCAACTACATTAAATATTTACTATTTATATGGGATGAATAATTATCATAATAAAAAGGTTTATATCCCTCTGTTTATGAAGGCCTGAGCAGCTGGACATATCATGTACCTCCACTATTTATCTTCTGGCTATTCTTGCTTAGTGATTTTTAGCCTTTTATTTAATGCATGGCAATTATTCCAACAAAAACCACATCAAAGGATTCCATACTAAGCACCCTATTTCCAAACCTCTCTTCCCAACTTAGATTATATTTCTCCTTGGCTCAATGCTACCTGCTTCTATTTTCTAGGTGTATGGCTGGACACAAGCTTCATTTTTTCTGAATGGTGTTTTTAGTTCACCAAGGTCAGAAGGCCAAAATGTCAGTTTTGTATCCCTTACATTTCCTTGTATATATAGTACAGTACAGCTCCTATTGTCAGGATCTGTGGGACATTGTCCGACACCTGCTAAAGGAAGAGATAGCTTAGCCCCTTTCATTCCCTTGGATGTTCGTCTTCACTGGCTGCATAATGATAAAGCACTAATAAATTGTTCCCTGAATGTTGTTAATAAAATCCTGTGCTCAGGTGTGACAGCAGAGAATCTACCTTAAACGACATACGTTGAAGCATCCCCCCCTCCAAAACAAGAAACTAAACAAACAAAATAGACTTTTTCCTTATCAAATTTTGCTCTATGTTCCACAGGTAGTCTGTCATAGAGTAAGCAATTGTTTCCTTCCCTTCCTTTGGGCTGTAAGAAAGCTCCTCAGAGGAGATCTTTTTTTTTCCTTTTACAGCAAACTTTTAACTTGAACATGACTTATTGTACTAAGTCATATGGCCTGTTTTTGCCTCTTGATCAACAAGAAACCTTCCTGGGATCTGCCTGAATTTCAAAGACTAAAGGGTACATTTTATTTGTCATCCTAAAGTTTATCTCTTTTGGGGGGAAAAAGCCCTCAAAATTGGTTCCAAAAATTTGGCTTTTAAACAGGTTCTTACTTTCTTGGGATTAATAATTCATATATTTTATCACATTGGGGGCATTTCAGTAAGTCCATTATACCTATATTTTCTGTACAGTCAGTAAATTTTGTAGCTCTTAAAATCCATGAAATGAAATATAGGTTTGAGAAGCCATAACGCTATCAATACATTAATATTTATGTAGCTCTTTTCATGACAAACACTCTGAAATGCTCTCTGGTAAAAGAAAATAAAATAAAGCATGAAGAGAATGCCAGTGATTATAAGCCAAGAGGTCACTTTCAAAGACAAATGAAATGGAGTGTGTGTAGTAATGTGATTGACTATTTCCTATGGAAAGATAGCATGTCTGGTGCAGGGATCTAGAAGTTTAGAGATAACCTCTCAGTGATGGGCAAGTGTTTTAGTTAACTAGTCAAGTCTGGCACAGATATTGCCTTCCTTCAGAAAACATGGTGAACTTACTAGTTGTTCAGCCCATGGGCACTTTCACAATGTTTTAAATAAGACTTTCAGCTTCATGATGGTGGTACGCCCCTTTAATCCTAGCACCTGGGAGGCAGAGACAGGTAGACCACTGAGTTCAAGGCCAGTCTGGTCTGCATGGCAAGTTACAAGACAGCCAAAGCCACATAGAGAACAACAACAACAACAACAAGAACAAGACTTTGTAGTTCTAGACATAACAAGGGGTAAACAAACTGATACAATACAGACACAAAGATCCATTTCTTCACATCTAAAAGAAATAAGTGATAAAAATTATGCTAATTTATTTCTGTGATGAGGTCATTCATGAGTGAAAGGTATCTCTGGGGGAGAAACCTGCCTCTTCTCTGATCATGAGTCTCTGTGCCTTATTTTCTTAAGAAATTGTTACTAAAAAGTGTCTTCAGTTGGTGACATTTTTAGTTCTAATTGGGAGAGAAATGATGAAAAGGCATAGAGAGTAGAACTATGCATAAGACTCTGGAGGAAATATAACATAACCATGAGAGGCAGAAATGGAAATTTCTAGAAAGTCATCTAATCCTGAAACCTTGAAATACTGTTGCTAGAGCATTACAGTGGACTACGGTTTTTCAGTGAGTAGAAAAGCATTTAATATTTCACCAGTATGACCTTGTTACTCTACAAAAACATTTCTCAGAAAGACTGCTGCTTGCTGACACCCACCACATCTGGATCTGAGAGGCCTGGGCAAAAAGCTGACCATTCAGTATTTGTTTTAACCACACTCATTTATCTTACAAGAAAGAAACATAAATGAGAAAGAACCAAGAACCAAGAATTATTCACATGCTTTATGATTCTGTCATATTGCACTGAAGATCATGTTTTTCTGGTACAATTGCACATTGCAGCAATAAAATCTACTAGCTTAATTATTCTCTCTCCCTCCTTCCCCCTTCTGCCCCCTTCCTTCCTCTTTCCTTCTATGCCCCAAATTTTAAGCGAAAAATATTTATACAAGTCCCAATTTTCTGATTTAAACAAGGTTTGACTTTCCATGTGTTTTCATTGGCATTACTCCATTGATAGTTCAATTATCCAACTTTGATTCTTCAAAGTTCCAAATCAGCTGTGGTGTCCAAAATCATGGTTCCTGTCACATCACATACCCACATACCATGCTCTGAAATGCCTTACATTGCTTTCCTCAATTCAAACTTCATCAGATTCCCTTTCTCCATAATTACAACTTCCTGAAGGCATGGACTTTCCTAGAGATACATTTATAATGTCTCTTCCTGCATTTGAGCCTGAGCTCTGCTCTCTTTAGATATCCTCATAGCACACCCCATTCCATTAGCACTCTGTAATTCCTATAACCAGCCACATCTCCAATGTGAACAGTCACTTCAGTTAATTGCCCCCTTTCATTATAAGCACAGGCCAGAGTTTGTGATAGTTATTAAAAGCACAAGAGATATTTAAATAAATAAACAATATCAGTAGGCAAGGAGTTTTGACTTTATATAGTTACTCCACAGGAAAACTCACTGTATTTAAGATGTCTTGTTGGAGACCCTCATTTTCCTTATGCCAGTCCTTACCTGTAACTAACATCACCAGAGTCCTCTGTCTGGCAGCTCAAATTGAGAGGCTCTCAGTTTTTGCCCTTTCAGAATTTACATTAGAACCATTAGGTAACCCCACAGTCTATCTGAGAATAAAATTAGCAAGCGAAACAAAACAAAGCAAGTCTAACAAGTCAATCCAGAGACTTCGATTTTGCTAATGGTCTACTAATGACCTCAAATTTGTTGACCCCAGGCAGCTTTTCAGCAGTTATCATCTATCTATCTATCTATCTATCTATCTATCTATCTATCTATCCATCCAACTATCTCTCTCTATATCTATCATCTACCCACCCACCCACCTACCTATCTACAGTTCTTGTTCATGGATCCAGAATGTAGGTAAGTTTACTCTCCAGGTAGTTTTATATTTCATCTTAAATTAAAGGCTTTGTAGGTTAATATATATTGCTTTTCAAATGTATTGCTTGCTGATTT
The DNA here is from genome assembly GCA_004025045.1 of Sigmodon hispidus. Classification (NCBI taxonomy): domain Eukaryota; kingdom Metazoa; phylum Chordata; class Mammalia; order Rodentia; family Cricetidae; genus Sigmodon; species Sigmodon hispidus. The sequence goes on along the minus strand of PVIH01012931.1, from coordinate 32,209 downwards.
GCAAGCATATAATGAACACAGCATGTACTCCGCTCACAGATCTTCTATGGCTCTGTGTTTTCAGCAGTAGCTGTTGGTATCAATGTGATTGTCTAGGTTTTGCTTTTTTGAATGTGTTGTGGTCCATGGACCTTAGATAGAAACTGGGTATGGACTGAGTCCTTGAGCTAGTGATATTTATACAGAATTTGCATTAATATCCATCGTACCAGATTTGTGTTTGTTTGTTTTATTTGAGACACAGTTTTTCCGTATAGTCCACACTGAGATGGGGCTTCTGGTCACCCTGCCTCTGTTTCCCTAGTATTGTGATTCCTGGCATATTTAGCTCACTGCTGTATCTTTGTGACCTTCATTTCTAGATTTATTACACTCAAATGGTCTGAAATGACTGCTTAAGGGAGATGATGGAAGTGGATTAGAACCTGAGTTAGTTATAATTTCTGACTGGAAACTGTGCTTTCCCTGTTCCTCCTCCCCCGCCCGGTCCTCCTCTATTTTAATGATTTATTTTATTTGTGCTTTCTTTTTAAGTATAAGCATATTTGATAAGAGATTTAAAAAATTAGAAAAACGGATTCCATAGTAGCTGTTTTCTTGTGATAAATTAAAGATATCTTACTTGACATGTGCTTATCACTCAGAAAATATTTGTTCAGACTTTATTATATGCACAATACACAGCAGTGAGGGTATATGAAGGTGAAAAGAGAAACTAAAAATAATATTTGGGAGATTTCTGGGTAACATATAAAGAAGAAGTAATTATAACCCAGCTCACCCCTCCCCCTGCTAAAGCATTTTAATACACTGGAGGCTGAATGTGTTCGTATGTGTAGATGGAAAGGTGGCCTGTGTTTAATACCAGGCTAGAAGATTAAACATTAAAGAAAAACGTATCAGCCCTTACCAAACTTAGATGTTATGCATGCTTTTCAATCCAGCTTTCATTTAAATTGGTTTATAAATAATAATGCTGATTATTACAGGCAGCCTCATCCAGTTGATGCCGAAGAATGCAGCTTGCAACAATTTTTTTTAAATCTTTCTTAGGCATAGTTGTTAGTTTGCACTATACTTAAAAGGGATGCTTTCCAGAAATTTGATTCATTTTTAACTGGAATGAGGCTGACTGCTTAATTTCTGTGGCTTTACAGTCATATATTTAAGTTGTAATTCTGTCCTGTAGCATAGAATTTGCTCCTGTCTCTAGCCCTGGTGTGTGTGGTAAGCTCTCTTCCCAAGATGACCCTGTGAGCCTTGGTATCAATTCTTACCCAAGTCCCTTCAGTGCATGCATGGGTTCAACAGTTAATACTCAGTCCTCTAAACAAAGTCTTCATTTAAAAATGCCAACTTTCTCCATTGGTGAACAGCTTAATGAAACATCGGCAGTCAGTTCACCCTGTGCTTCAGAGAGGATGCCCATTCTCAACTCAGTTATGGAGTTGTATGTGTTAACAATATTCTCAATAATGTAAAAAAAGTATTATATTGGTTTATACCTGAACAGCACTTCCCTGTAGTGTTTATTTATAATACCTTACCTTTGCATTATGTCATCAGTTTATCTCATAGGACACCGCCAGAAACAGTCCTGTGGGGCTCGGTGGTGTATTTACTGGAAGGGTTCAGTGGCAGGTTCACAGTTTAATAGAGAATCCTTCTCAAAGGGTCTGGCAGGAAAAGGTTCCTGGTGCTTTGCTAGAGCAATTGGTATATCTTTATCTTGCAAACACAGTAAATTACATAACTACTCATGCTGTTCTGCCCCTGCTGACTGATCACAACCTGGTGACAGATTTGAGCTCTCTGTTGTGCGCCTTGGATTTTATGGCATAAATGTTCTATGTTCATCATCCTGGTTTCATGCCATGTTTTATTACCCTTAATATTTCATTGCTTTAAATTTCATCCCAACTAAAAACATACTCTAGTTTTCTACTCTGTGTACTTAGGAGATAAAATGCCTTAAATGATTTCTAGATTAAGATCTTTTTCTGGGGTTAAGATAAGCAATAATCATTAAATATTAAATTGAAAACTTTTAATCTTTAACAATAAAGAATTTACCCAATGTTAGTGAGGTAGTGTGTAAGATTGGAATGAAATGAGAAAACAATGAAAATGAGAAATGAGAAAACCCTGGTAGGAGATAAAAGTTTGTTAAGTACTTGAATTGGAGGTGAAGGCACTGAGAAACTCATGTGGGTACCTTGACGGGCCTTTAGAAGACATTAAAGACTCCAGTAAGTGAAATTGCATAGAGGAAGTCTACTAAAGTTGACCAGTAAGGACAGAATATATATTTACCACCTTTGCCTTTATTCATTTCAGCTACTTATTTACATCACAAATTTTATTCCTGCTGTTGAACTCCAAATTCAGACAGATAGCAAGTAAATAATCAACTCCAGGAATTTGGTTTGCATTCTGATAGAGTGTTTTACTTGGGGTAGCTGCTGGTCATGTGATGTTTAATGATATGAAAAATTTTTAATGTAACTATAATCAATATAAACCATATTCTATATAAACTACTTTATATTCTTGTTGTATGATCACTAAATGTCAGAGCTAGACATTAAGTAACATCATAGTGTAATGTCACTAAAAGTTATGGCTTCCTCAGTTTGCACTCAGGAGAGGAAAGGGCCCAGATTCTCAAGGTGGCTCCTTACTGTTGCAGTACAGGCAGGGTTTGCTAGGGACTCAGTCTTTTGGCCAGGTTATTGCCCAGCTTAGCTCGATGAATTTCTATGTATTGGGTACCTTTTATGTCAAAAGGCCACAGGTACATCCCATTCTTCTGACAAGAAGCAAATCCCTTTTCCTTAGTGGGTCTCAATGTAGCATCCCCTTTTCTGATTTCTAATACCATTTAGGAGATGGGATGAAATTAGTGAGTATATATAAAACCCATTTCACCATGAAAATCCAGTGATCCAGCTAGACACTGTTCACCAAAAATGATTTGTGTCTGGATTAGCATTTCAGTCATTTACTCACTTCCAGCCTCCAGGCAAAGTGCTGGTTGAGGAGGCAGTGAGAAACCATGGCTTCTTCCTGATACCACCAGCCTGAGTGAGGACCCAGGACATTCCTAGAAATGCTTTTTTGGTCCCTGACCTGAGCCGCCTGTTTATTTTTCTATCTCCTTTCCTTATTACTACCCCTTGCCATAAGTGTACTGTAATACTTTCCCAAGAGATTATAATATGAGGGAAGGGTGGATGTTCTTTCTAACTAAGTTAATCTTCTTATAGTTAACATCATTTTGGATGTGGCACTGGTTAAGGAGCTTGGTAATTCAGTTTTGCAGGAGTTGCATCATTTTTGTTAATAGGTAGAATAGTGGAGACTCATAGGCTACATCCCTGGATGTCCTGTTGTCTTTATTTGCATAGTCTTTGACTAGTCCAAAGCATTTGGTGATTAGAAGCAAAGAAAATAAAGATTCTAAGCATTTCCTTACAGATTGTAAGTTGAACCATCTAAGCTTTTCAGAATAAAAAAGATCAAGCACAAGCACACTGGCAAAGCCTAGCACCCCCCCCCCCCCGCCGTCTGCATGGCTTTGCACATTATGAGATAGCATGTGCTCAATGAAATAAACTGTATCTACAAAGTAACTTTATCAATTTGGGTGGAAAATTCATTATTTTTTAAAACATCACACATAAAGCAGTCTGTGCAGCCTAAGACTACAATCCGTCACCCTCAGGCTGAGAGTAGAATAAATATCACAAAGGCTTGGAAAGTTTCAAATTCTTCTCCAGTTTTCTCATTACTATGTAGATAAGGCTAATTTCAAAAGATCTATGCTACTGGAAATATGACTTAATGTTAGAAATTAATGAGGAATTTTTTTAAATATTTAAATCAGTTCTTGGTATTAAGTTAAAACATTGTCAGGGCGAATTAGTTATTTTAGACTTTAAGGATTTCACTTTGCTTTGGTCAGTAGTATATTAGGTGTGGGAGAAGCTTGTTGTATTGGGGTAAGTCATATTGGGGTAAGTCAGGGGTCCCTTTTCTTCTTGTTACAGGATTTCCTATGAATGAAATAGACTAAGGGATGATATAGAATATTTTGAATCAATGACTTTTCCTTCAACATGATGTGAGAGAGACTTTGGGAGGAACCAGGCTGGTTATACAGCCACTTTGCTCTCTCTGGAAGCCTTCACTGCTTTTGGGGTACACATGCTCATCTTTTTCTGAACCATTTTGCTCTTCTGACATAACATTGGTTGTGAATTCAAGCATATGAGAGAAAAAGAAACATGTTTAGGCTGTACCAATTGTGTCTTCATGTTCTCATGGAGAGCAGCAAAAACTGCATCAATGCTTAAAGGATTAGAAATGCCACTTGCTCTCCTCAGGGAACTGCATTGCCCTTATGGAAATGCTCTCAGCATTAAAGAGTAACTAGGAAACAGACACACAATTCATTAATTGTAAAATCATCTGGGTTTTCTCTATATGTGGATGGGCAGTAAAGATGCATGTACCCTTCTCCAGGTATGAAAAACTGTTCAGTTTGTGATCAACAGATTCAATTTAGGCAGCTTGCATTAGAAAGCTCACATTCCAGGCTCATATTTAACTCTGCAGTGATTACTTAGAGGAATGCAGATTCGTTTTCAGACTAAGAGCTCAGCACTGCCCTCAGCTCACAGCTCCTGAGATGAAAGGTATTATTTATAAAGGGTTCCATTTGCCTTTGAAGGCTCAAATGCCTTTTCTCAGCCCTCCCCCCAATTTGCTTTGACATCTATTTGAGACTAAAAGATTATTCAGCTTAAAATGAGAACTTGTAAGTACTAGGACTGTTTCCTGGATGATATACTTTGTTGCCTTTTTAAATAAGAGATGATGATTTTCTTATGTGATAGTTAGGAGCAAGGAGTGTTTTTGACTTCAGATCTTTGCTGTTTTGGAAAACACTATTACTTGTCAATTTGAGGTTTTTGTTAAGCTTTTTGCTATAGAAGACCTTATAAAGTTTTGAAATATAGTCCAGAATTCTATGTACAATCTTATCAAAAAGCTAGTAATATTAAATGTTAGGTGCTGAAACAGAGTAGAAATTGAATGTTTGATATTCTTAATTTCTTAACAGCCTTGCTGTGTAGTTAAGAACATAAAACACAGAAATTGCTTTTGTGTTTTTGCACACACACTCATGACCAAAAACTTTTCCGTAGACATCATTTTAGCAGCCCCTAGGTAGGTAAAGTTAATACTGAACTTCTGAATGTTTTACCCTATGTGAGATAATGATTGATTGTTTCATAATAAAAGGTGTAACTTGTATAAATATTAATCACAGACTCTTCTCAGCTGTCACTTTCCAGTTTCAAAACTTAGGCTGTGGCTTTTATCTTTTGAGCACCTGCCTTCATTGGTCCTTTCCTTGTCAACTGCCTGCGTTTCACCATCTGATAAAGGTGAAAGGCACTCTGCTCAACCAGAGCGGGTGGAGCAGCAACTACGGGGTTAACCATAGTTCTCTCTGTCAATCATAAAGTCTTTTTATTTTAGATGAAAGAGTGAACATTTGATCTCTGTCCCTGGCTTTCTTTTAGATGGAAGCCATATCGTTTACCTGATTTTTTTTAAAAAATGTTCTTGTTCCCTGAGCCATCTCCATCTACAGGGCTTTTTGATCACTGGGTTAGAAACTGTCCTTGCCACAACAATGCTGTGGAGTGAGGAAAGGAAAATTAACTGAGCTTAGGAGTTGGACACTTGAGAATGAACAGACACCAGTACAGGGGAGCTGAGCTAATCGTTCCTTCAATTATAATCACAAAGTACTCCCATCCCCTGTGGAAAATTCCACAAGGCCATAGGTGCAGTGACCCAGTCCTTTAGTCCTAGGTCTGGAGAATGTGAAAGGATTTTGGTTATGTCTATCTGAGAGACCTCCAGTGCTGACCCCAGAGTTATCAAATGGAGATCAGAAACAAGGCAGCAGGGTCTGTCACCTTTGGAGAAAACAACATTTGTGAAAAGCACAGTTTCTGAGCTGGGTATTTCAACAGAATTAAGTATGAGGGGGGTCAGGGATGGAATATAGATGCTTCTATCAAAATGGATTGGAGGCTGCAAGTGGCAGCTAAGCCAGTATGCCTACTCACTCAAGCTTTCATCACTATTAAAATGCATTCCCGGGTCCGTGTAAAGATGATTTTGGTCACAATGCATTGAAAATATAATGGAATAAATAGAAGAAAGATCAGTTTTCTGCTTGTAGCTCTGCTCAGATTCAGGATTTATTATTTTTAAAGTTAGTATATAAAAATCCCTTTGGAAGATTCTCCTGAATTTCAAGCAGACTCCTTCTTGAGAAATGTCTTCTGAAGTTGAACTTAACTACAATGAAAATGCAACACGGAAACACAGTATAAATTAGACTGCTTCTTTTTTATATCACATTGTGTGTTCCTATAGCAACACCTCCAATTTTTCTTGCCCTTTATTGACCAGATATATTTTTAGTGACTCTGCACAGGCTCATAGCAGAATAAAAACGATGAATACAAAAGGCATATATTATATATATGCAAGTATATATACATACATATATGAGATAAGATGGGAACCAGGGCCACTCCTTACTCTGTTTTTATCACAATTTCACTGATTACAGATGTCTCCATGGCTTCAAATACGTGTCATAGTTTTTTATTTTCTTAAATTAGTGATTAGTGTACTTCTAATTCAGGTATTTCATGCATAGAGTCAGGCCCATATTTTTATCCACAGAAATTGGATTTTTAGACAAAAGCTAGCCCATGCCTATGTATGCTTGCCAAATTCAGGCTATATTTACCCAACCTATTCTTGCAGCTACTGCTCTGTCAAGGGAAATATAAATATTAATGAAGTATCTTACTTATGAAGGAGATATTGAGGGAGTGCTCTTTATCTGTCAAAGCTGACTCAATCAGCACACTCTTTTCTGGACAGTTCAAGTGTTTATAAAGTCACAAATTGACATTTATCTGACAATTTTTGTATTCCCATCACACAGCTTTCTTTATTAGGCCTTGGCATTTCAATATATTATAAGGTTTTCTGGGGAGAAATTAAACATACAATCTCTCTCTTTTCAAACGAAGGTGTGGTAAGTCAGAGGCATAGTTCATGATCCTTTGAAGGTTTGTTTGGCTGTGAAATGTAAACACTTGGCTATGTAAAAAGGTTGTGGTCAGTCACAAAATCATTTTTTAAACCCTATCTGTTAAGAAATAAACTATATCACAAATGGAGTAATTCTTAAGTTACTTGTAACAAAGTCTATTGTAAATCAAGAAAAAATGTTTTTGTTATATCCAACAAAACGTTAGCACATGATAAGGTTGTTCCTTTCATCTTTGTATCATTGCTTCCATTCAAAAATCTATAAAAAGAGAGGTACTTTGTTTCTCAAAAAATTAAATGTAGGCATTTCCAAGAAATGAAAACTAAAATGTGCGCATTCAAGCACACACATACTTCAAGCGAAGAGGAAAGGAAGGCAGGGCAAGACTGAAGGGAAAATGGTTTCTAGTGATGGATAACCTTTCCCTCCAAAATGCCAAAAGCCCATGAAGTGTGAAGTTTCACTCTGTGGTAGGAGCCCTGGTTCACCACTGCCACACTTCTTATAAAAGTTATAGCATGATGAAAATACTAAAGTACCTCATAATCTTCACAAAGTTATTTTTAAATTTTGAAATTATAATTTGATGATATAGCTCCTTTCCTTTTCCTTCCTCAAACCCTGCCATAAATACTCCCCTCCTTTCCCTGCTCAGATTCATGACCTCTTTTTTTTTCTCAAAGCAAAACAGAACAAAACCAGTTTTTTACTGAATTCATATGTGTATACACTTTATACATATATTCTTAAATATAACCTGTTCAGTTTGTATAAGGCTACCTGTATGTGTTCTCAAGGCAGATCCTTTGGCACTAGACGACTAACTGAGGAGATCTTCTACATCTCCTGTTCCCAGCTTTCCTCAGCTGTCTGTAGCTGTTTGTGTAGATTAGAGGTCTCATGGGATTTTCTCCATCCAATTTGACATGTTCATTGGTGTCATCCTTGCTCAACTGACATTTAGTCATGTTGGTGAGTCTTTTATGATGTAGTTTCTGATATACTAAGAGACAAAATCTCAGAAATACCCTGGTCCTCTGGCTCGCATCACCTTTCCACCCTCTTTCACAATGTTGCCTGAGTCTTAGGTGCCGGAGAGTTTCATAGATGTACCTATTGGCACTGGGTTCTATAGCTCTGCATCTTTATATGTCGTGGTTTTCTGTAGTGCTCTTTGTTTGCTTCAAAGAGAAGTTTCCTTGATGACTACATTGATCTGTGGGCACAAAGAGAAATGTTTATAGATTGTTGTTAGGGATATGCTGCCTTAGTAAGTGAGCGGTTGTAGATTCTCTTCCAATAACCATTCTTTCACTAATACTGAGTAGTTAGTAAGGTTTCTAAGTACCAAGAATGATCTCCCTCTCATTGAATGGGTCTTAAGTCCAATTAAAGAGCTGTTGGCTATCATCAAAAAATTCCACTACTACATTCTAAGGGTTATAATCCCATGCTGGTCGTTGATATAGTTCATAGGCATTGTAGCTGGGTAGGGTAGTTGGTTGCCTCCCTCCTTTGGAAGCTTGCATGGCTCCTTCCATTATCATGGAAGCTACTCCACAGGAAGGGTATTCATGTCAGTTCTAGCTCAGAGATACATCATAAATTAAAAAATGCTTATAAGTTTTTTTTTATGTGTGTGTTTTAAATCATTTAGCTACTCTGAATATTTTGCTTTTTAATATAAACTTTGATATTGATTTTCAAAAAAACAATTAAAAATACTTATAGAAGTTGTAATTAGAAGCTTGAAAGCTAAAGGCAGCAAAAAAGTACCAAGTCTGATATGTCATCATCATTATTATCCCTCTGCCCATAAACAACCGATGATCTGGTCAGATGGTACGCAATCCCAGAAATGTCTGCTACTATGAGAAGGCTCAGCTAAGTTTGCAGACTACCCTATGAGGGCCTTTTTCTGTGTTTATTTAGTTCTTTATGTAGTCTGTCTTTCTTGTTGGACTTTCTTTGGACCACCAGCTCCCAAATAATCACACAGAGATTTATTATTAATTATGAAAGCTTGGTCTTCACTTAGACTTGTTTCATTAGCTCTTATAACTTAAATTAACCAGATTCTATTAAGCTACATTTTGCCACATGGCTCTTTACCTGTCTTCAGTATTATGCATCCGACATGCTCCACATTCTTTGGGAGAAATCCCGAGCACCTAGCTTCATTTTCTCTCTGTCTAGAAATCCCACCTAACATCTCCTGCCTAGCGATTAGCCATTCTTTTCATTATTATTATTAAGCACATCAGATGCTTTAGGCAATTTAAAATAGCAACACATCTTTACACAATTTGCTCAAGTATCCTCCAACATGTTCTTTAGTTTTTTAGAAGAATTCTGGTGACAAAAAGCAGATCTTTTTTAATAGTGTGATGAATTATTAATAAGCCTCTACGAAGTGCCCTCAGACTGAAATTTTTACTCTCAATTACAGTCAGCCATTTAAATAATTTTGTCTTCTCAATATCTACAGTTCTTCTAGGAGACTAATGTCCATGGTATATCCAGACGAAGGACATCCCATTTTTCTTCTGATTCTTCTCAAATGTGATAAGACTCAAAGTGAGTATTTATTTAAAAGGGAAATTTACTATATAAATTAAGCAATATTTTCATAGCTTTTTACACATTTAACACACACACACACACACACACACACACACACACACACATATATATATATATATCCTAAATTTGGACTAATGGAGTCGCAAATTACTGGGTTCATAAAAACATTTTTCATTGCCACTTATTTTTGTGTATTGGTTTCTTAATACTATATATGGCAGAAGCTATGTGGAAAGAAAGGTAATATCACAGTCAGAGATTGGCCCCCAAACAAAACAGAACTCTGTAGTAATTTCTTCTGGTTTGTTCAGCATCTTCTCCATTGAGATTTCACTTTTCCTGCTTGATGAAAGCATCCCTATCATACCTTATTGCTAGGCCAGGGGTGACAAAGTAACTCAAAGCAAGCCAAGTAAAAGTCAGAATCTCTTTTGTTTTGTGAGATCAACAGAAACATTGGAGTCATAGTCTTTTCTTTATACCGTAAGGCCATTAAGGACAATGTGTGCTGCCACATTACAGACAACACAGCTTAGATACTCCAGTGGTGCAATTGGTTGGCACGCAGTACTTATACAACACAGCTGAAATGAAGGTGTACAAAAGAAAATGAGAGTTCAGTGATGGGAAGAAAATCTGAAAAACTTTCTAATGATTTCACTCAGATCCTAGATTTTTCAATGCTTTAGGTGGAGTGTCTCAGAAATTTTATAGGCAGATGAACCAATGTTATCACTTAAGTTTGTTTCAATGGTCACCTATCAGGTCTTTGCTAATACATGAAATTTTGGGGCATTTATGAAATCTCCCAAGCAGACAGTGCAAGTGAATGACACAGAAAAGCTATAACGAAGACTATACCCCTCCCTGCTATGTGAATTTGTAAACTCTGTGTCTGATTCTTGAAGAATGTTTTATTTCTTTACAAATCTGCTCCATATGTATTCTTGTGATGTCTTTACCTCTGCATGATGGTAGCTTGAAAATTGTATATAACTTAAGGCCAGTATTGTGTAGCTCATTTTTGCTGACTTTTACTTCAAGTTGTAATTGTCATTTTCTTTAATAATTTTAAGCAAAATGTAATTTTTAATTTTAAAAATTACCCTACATAGTAATGCATTTCCATTGGGCATTATAATTCATACCTAATTTGGGTTGATTCTCTCCCACCCTACATCAGGCCCTCATCTACCTGTCCGCACCTCACCTATTGTACCAGTTTGTCCTCAGTATCCTTCACTTCCACTTTGTTCTATTATCTTCCTTATCTCCTTTCTTAATACCTTAACTTTTTTCAGATAAATGATTCTCTTTCTAGATTGCTGGCTTTTACTTTACCCATGTCTCATCCCACCTTGATATATATATTTAAGTTAGTGTCTAGAATCTATTATTCCTCCCTCACCTTTACACAGTCTTAGTTAGGGTTTCTAACTAAGAAATCATGGCAGCACGGTGGCAGATATGATGCTGGAGAAGGAGCTGAGACTTCTACTAAATCTTTGCTCCAGAGGTAACAGGAAGCGAACTAAAAAGCTGGTTGTGGTTTGAGCATGTATGAGACTTCAAAGCCCACTCTAACTGTGGCACACTTCCTCCAGCAAAGCCACGCATACTCCAACAAAGTCACACCTTCTAATAATGCTGCTCACTATAAGCTTATAGGGGCTAATTATGTTCAAACTACTACATACCTCCTTCTTAAATGATCACATTCTAGTTGCCTGTTCCTACATTTACTCCTGGTTAAACACACAGACAGCTTCAAGTCTAGGATCAATATGTAAGAGAGAACATGTAACACTTGAATTTATATGCTTGGATTACCTCACTCATAATTTATTTCTAGTTCCATTAATCTGCAAATTTTAAAATTTTATTTTTCTACACAACTGAATAAAATTTCCCTGTTAATATGTATCTTATTTTCATTATCTTTTCTTTAGTTGATGGACGTCTGTACTGACTCCATTTCCTAGCAATTGTAAACAATGTTAATAAATGTAAATGATTGCCTAGCTCTTGTAGCAATATATGGTAGGCATCCTTTGAGTGTATGCTCAGAAAGGGAATACCTGAGACATACAGTAGATCTAGTTCTAGAGGACTGTCTTCACTAATTTTTATGATGTTTGTATTAGTTTATACTCTGATCAAGAGTAAATGAGAGTTTTTCTTTTCCTATACATTCACCAACATTCCCCTTTTCCTACATCCTCACCAACATTTGTTGGGGTTTTTTTTTGGTGGCTTTTGTTTTGTTTTGATATTTTTTAATTTATTATTTTTATGTTTGCCATTTTGCCTGGGATGAGATGCAATTTTGTAGTACTTTTAACTTTCATTTTCTTGACATTTAATGATGTTCAACACTCTTAGAATATATTGATATGCCATTGAACTTGTAAGAATTCTTATATTGAGATTTAGAACCCATTTAGTGACTGGATTGCTTATTATGTTTCCTTGGTGGTTATTTGTTTGTTTTTAGTGTTTGCATATTTTAGCTATTAGTCCTCTGTTGGATGTCTACTTTGTAAGGTTTTTCCAATCTCATTCTGCGTGCTGCATCTCCACTCAATTGACAACTTCCTTTGCTGTAAAGAAACTTTTGATTATTGTGAGGTCCCATTGTCAGTTGTTGCTCTTTTTTTTCCGAGTGACATAATAACACTTAGAAAGCCCTTACCTGTGCCTTTGTTCTGAAGCTCACTCTGTTCCTGCTCTTCAGGCACTTTCAAAGTTTCAGGTTTTACATTGGGATCTTATCTTTGACCTATTTGAAATCTGATTTTTGTGCAGGGTGACACCATTTGTTGAAGATGATATCTTTTTTCCAGTAGGTAATTTTGGTGTCTTTGTCAAATACCTGATGGTCATATCTAGTGGTTTTAATGAGAAATGTCTCCCATAAACTTGGGTAATTGACTGTTTGATTCCCAGTTGATAGTGATGTTTAGAGAGGTTGTGGATCTGTTAAGACATGGAGCCTTGGTGGAGGGTGTCATTGAAGGTGGGATTTGAATGTATAACCTTTCTCCACTTTTAGTTCACTCTTATGATTGATCAGTGTCCTGCTCTGGCCATCTGTTTTCATGACTTTCTCGACATTATGGACTTACTCCCCTCCATAAGTTTATAAGCCAAAAGAAGTTTTTTGTTCTATAAGTTGCTTTTGGTCATGGTGTTTATCAGAGCAACAGAAAAGTAATCAATACACAAGAATTGTGTGAACTTAATACAAGTTCTTTCTTATTTTAAAAAAATAGACTATTTTCAGTCCAGTACAATGATGTTTTAATTATTATGTGACTTAGTTGCTTTTCAATTGCTGTGATATAACACCATGACTAAAGTAACTTACAAAAAGAAGAAGTTATTTGGGGCTTTCAATTATAACATGATAAGATTCTATCACCATCATAAAGGAGAACATGGCTCTGGATAGTGGCTGAGAAGTCAGAGCCTAGTTTACAAACAGGAGGCAGGGAGCACACTGAGAATGGCATGAGTCTCTCAAAACCTTAAATCTTGGCACAAGTGACACCCCTTCTCTAACAAGGCCACACCTCCTAATTCTTTCCACATAGTTCCACAAACTGGGAACCAAGTATTCAAACATATTAGCTCACCGTGTGTATGCATGTGTGTGTATGATTCTCTTTACTCTTTAATTATTGATTTATTCTTCTTTTATATGATACATCCTGATGCCCATTATTACATGAAATCTGGTTGTAATAAATAAAACCCAGAGCCAGATATTGAGGAAAGGCTGGAATCAAAGGGAGAAAACACCACAGTCAAATCTCACTCAATTACCTTTCAGCTTCTTCAGCCTCACTGCTAATGCCTCATCTGTCTTCCTATACCTGCCTTAAATACCTTCTTTGCCAAATTGTATTACTTCCAGGTTAAGATTAAAGGTGTGGACTACTACTATTTGGTAATTAGTCTTGAACTCACCCAAATACAGAAAGATCTCTGTTTCTGGAGTTCTGGGATTAAAGGCATGGCACCACCACTGCCTGCCAGGGAGCCTGGAACTGCCTTTGTAAACCTAGCTGGCCTCAACTCAGATCTGCTGGGATTACATGTGTAGGTCAGCACTCCCTGGTAGTGCCACCCCACAGTGTGCTGAGATTAAAGGTGTAAATTATCACTCTCTGATGCTCCTGGATTTGACTGTGGGTAGATTTCTTCTCTGATATTCTAGACTGGTTTTGTTAAATACATAACATCACCACATCCCATCCTTTCACTCATCCCAGTCCTCTCTCACCTCTCTTCTTCCCCAGATCCACTTTCCTCCATTTCCACTTAGAAAAGTCCTCCCAGGGATACCAGTGGAACACAGTCTAACAAGATACAATAAGACCAGGTACAAACCCTCATACCAAGGCTAGAAGATTCAACCCAGTAAGAGGAAAAGTTCCCAAGAATAGGCAAAAGAGTCAGAGATACCCTACTCTCTTGGTCAGGAGTTCTACAAAAACCCTGAAGTAAACAACCATAATGTTTATGCTCAGTACTAGTACAGAGCCATGCAGCCTCCATCATTACCTCTTCGGTACTGTGAGCCCTATGAGCTCTGCTTAGTTGATTCTGTGGGCCATGTTCTCCTGATGTTCTCAATGTCTTTGGCTTCTACAATCCTTCCTCTCCCTCTTTGCAGGATTCCCTGATCTTCACCTAATGCTTGCCTGTGAGTTTTTGCGTCTGTTCCCATAGGCTGCTCTGATAATGATTGGGTTAGCACCAATCTATTAGCATAGCAGAATATTGCTAGGAATCATTTCATTGACTTTTCCCACCAAAATGTGTTTGGTTCTACACTTGGTCTTTGGGTCATGCAGCTTCTGATTTCTGGTTATTTATGGGCTCCTTCTCCTGGTATGTGTCTCTAGGTAGACCAGTCAAGCTCTGAGCCTCCATTGTCCCAGCACATCTTTAAGGCAGAACAGGGCCATTTTTATTTAAACCATTACACTATGATTCTAATATTATAGTGTAACTTGAGTTTAAGTATGATAATGGCTCCAGTGTTATTGCTTTTGCGTGGGATTGTTTTGGCATTTAGGGGTTTTTACATTTCAACATGTATTTTAAATTTTTCTAATTATATGATGAATGAGATGGGGATTTTTGGGGGGATTGTGTTGAATCTGTATTTTGCTTTCCTTAATAATTTTAAACTTATCTGTCATCATCTTTTAAGAAAATTCACACAATGCTACCACCAAAGATTTCCAGAGAAAAAAGATGCTTCTTTCTATTTAAGCATCTCCTTCTTCTCTCCTACAATTTGATCTTCCTTGCATAGGGTCAAATTACCTTTTGTTGGTTTACTTGTAAAGTAAGAACTGGTATACAAGGTGGATTACTAAGTGTTTCTGTTGCTGTGGTAAAACACCATGACCAAAAGCAGCTTGGGGAGGAAAAGGTTTATCTGACTTGTACTTCTACATCACACTTCATCCTCAAATAAAGGAATGACAGGAACTTAATTAAGACAGGAACCTAGCAGCAGGAACTGAAGCAGGAGCTACAAAGGAATGCTTATATGGACGGTTTACCCATGACTTATTCAAATTTGCTTCCCTAAACCATCCAGGACCACCTGTCCAGGAGTATCACTGCCTACAATGGGCTGGGCATTCTCACATCCACCATTAATCAAGAATATGCCCCACTAACTGGCCAATCTTATAAAAGCATTTTCTCATCTGAAATTCACTCCTTTCAGATGACTTTAATTTGTGTCAAAATATAAAACAAAAACAAACCATCAAAAATCCAAGAAACTATGTAGTACACAGGGCAAGCTAACAAAGGGTATCATAAGTGAAAAGATAATAATTAGAATCTAAGATCTACAAAGTGATGAAAATTCTAACACTGGTCAAATTCCAAACAAAACTTATGTACTTTCTCATGTTATCAGAGTCTCATTTCTTAATCTTTCCGTAACTAACTTTTCTGCTTCTTCTGTGTTCTCTGGAGCACATATGGCATCCTTTGCAAACTTTGTTCCACCAGTGATGGGCTCTGCCATACTAACATAAGATTAACTGATGGAATTAGTACTGTCTGCCATTGACATGAGGAAGATGACTAAAGAAATACTGATGCTTTCATACAGAAATTCAAAGTAAGTGTTTACAATGCTGTGGGTGAATGCCATTTAGCATAAAGTGAGATCTAGTGACAGCACAGACAATGTTTCCTCCCTCGAACTGACAGGCACCATTATATCCTTAGTTTATAAGGGAGAATATTATTTTTACAATTATACTAGATCTGCCTAAATTCATACTAAGTTATTTTTCCACTAAATATTCTCTTTCTCCTTTTAAAACTTAAATTCCATAACTCCCAGAGACAATTAGCATAGAATTAAAATTATTCAACATAAATTTAAATATTAAGTTTATAAGTATTTCCCAGATAAATTATACCTTAAAATTAACAATATTAAGCATGGCAGCTTTATGAATAAGTACAATGTTACATAATGCATTTTAATGTCTACATGCCCTAGAACTTTATTTAACTTCTTTATTCTTAAAAATAATACATTAAAATGTATTCTGGTTGCTCTTTCTCCTTTAGGGGAATTTTTTTTTTTTAACCATAGGCCTCTAGATCCATGCCCCTGTCTTATCCTTTCAAACAGATTTGGCCTACAGTTAAATTAATTCTACCTAAGATACTTTACCTGTATTTTCATTCTTTTTTGTACTTCAAGTAATCTTATTTTCACCTTTAGTTAAATCTCCAGGGTCTGCAAATCCCTTAAAGGATTTTGATGCCTGGAGCATACATTAACACAGTGTTGCCCCATACCTTTTTTGAATTGAGCTTTGAGCTTTTCAGCTCTCATGCTATAGCAATTAAAGGATAGAGCAGAATTGGCTAAGTCCTCCCCAAGTCCAAACCAGGCTGAAGTCAGTTCATGTTATAGAACATGGACACTTCTTTCTGTGATGTTCCCAAGATACATATAAACTATTAACAATAATTTCAGGATCTTAAAACAGGAGTTTGTCTCTGCAGATCATCTAAATCACTCAGTTTAGGAAAACAATTCCTAATCTAAAAGGTGACTCTCTAAAGATCATGTAACTAGCAATTGCTGTGAACTTTGCTTTTTTTTTTTTTTTTTTTTTTTTTTTC
>PVIH01012931.1:0-15194 GCA_004025045.1 Sigmodon hispidus | reverse complement strand
GCCCTAGCAATATAAGCTATACTGAATTAAATGCCCTCTTTGTAAAAATTATCATAGAATCTTGCTGAATTTCTTAACTAATAACTGTGTCTGAGCTATAAATGTTTATTATGCATTTGCTTTTCAAATTTTGTCAATGCTTCATTAGACAGTTGTGTTACAATATACAAAAACATTATCTTTCACATAGTTGTAAATATGGACATTTAAAAAGAATATAAATAAGTCTATATAAA
Source organism: Sigmodon hispidus (assembly GCA_004025045.1). NCBI lineage: Eukaryota > Metazoa > Chordata > Mammalia > Rodentia > Cricetidae > Sigmodon > Sigmodon hispidus. Next base: position 14,958 of record PVIH01012931.1, on the reverse strand, counting down.
ACAATAATTTATTTTTGCATTCTAATTATAAACTAATAATTGTCCATAAAAATGGAGAAAAAGTCAGTTAAAATTTGATAAATAATCTAATTCCAGTGATGATTACTATACAAAACTTGATATGTGTCTTTAAGATGCTTCTCTTGAATAGTGAGTGGCATATGCCAAACCCCTTAATCATATACTTCATAGATAAAACATTCTTAAAGTTATTTAAAATATAATTATTTTCTCATTTCCTCTCTCTAATCCCTCCCATGTCCTTCCATTATTCATTTTTACCAAAGTCTGGTAAAATGAATCACCACAGGCAGGCAAGTATATCTCTATTTATGTATAGTATGAATAAAAGAATGAATCATTGAATATGCAGCAAGAATTATATTATCTGAACAAAATCTCTAGTGTTTTTCTGAATTTCTGTATACAAGGCAAAATATCTGAGTAACTGACTCAGTTTTCTACTTTTTCCTGACCAACATTATGGCAGAGTTGTTTGAGATAAGTCCTTATTGGGGTAAATACCCACTGAGACTAACGATTGTTTCCTAAAACACAACCTAATACTTTCCTAAATCTCATCTTTATGAAATTAATGCACAGTATTATTTAGTCTCTGAGGATCTGAGTTTTTGGGACTTCCGCTATTTCTCTCTCAACTTATTAGCACTGGAAATATTCAGACCTAATCAAAATAAAATGAACATGTAAAATTTAAGAAACCTTCCTTTTACTATGTATATCTCATCATCATTAGTCTTTCACCTTCTAGATTATATATATTTATTTGAAAATAAAGTCCTAACATACAAATATGCACACAGACAGAAATTCTAATTGCAAGCTTTCAAGTCACATTGAAATAGCTATCTTTTAATGTAAATATACAGGACACACTTTCTTTATCACAAACTGATTTTACCTAAGATGTTTATGCTCACTGGCTCTGCCTTTCATGTTTCTTCTGACAACCAGATGAACTAGCCCTGGTTGATGATAATCTGATGGATGATGCACTGAATTTTACAAACTGGTAAATTTCTTAACATCTCCTTTTCTTTCAAAATGTTGTCAATTGCCTTTCTGACCTTCAATCCTCTGATGTTCTAGGGCTCAGATCTAGACACAAATCATCCCCCCACTTCCTCTTTTTAATATTTTTATACTTGCTTCTATTTCTTATTAAATAGCTTTCAATGGAACACTAGATTTTTCTAAGTGGTTATTTTTTCTTAACTAATACAAAGCCCTTTGTACTAGATGCAGTGTGTTTAAAAACTATCAATTGGATTTCATTCAATCCCCCACCTTGGATGTTCACATTCTCTACTTACCAAATCAAGTCCTCAAACTATTTCAGTTCAAGTCTATTAGAGAACATTTCTTTTCATTGTTTCTTCATTTTAGGTATCTTTTAAATTATGGAAAGCATAATTTATTTTAGTTATTTTTATGTGCTTTGAGAGATTTTTTTTTTTTTTTTTTTTTTTTTTTTTTAGTGAAACAGTTAACTGAATTGCAGGACTGATTGCCTAGTGTCATATAATTGCATCTTTGAGTTAACATGGTATTACTAGATCTTCTAAGTGTGTGTGTGTGTGTGTGTGTGTGTGTGTGTGTGTTGTTCTAGGGGAAAATATTCGTTCACAAATGTTCAGGGCAAAAATTATTGTTTTATAATGTTAATTTCCATTATTCTATAACATAGCTTTTACTTTCATCTAAAACAGCTCAGTATCCTTTGTTATATCTTTATTTACTGAATTTTTTTAGATCTCAGGCATTTTATTATTTATTATGGTATATCTTTTTTTAAATTGTGTTACCTCCTAAAGAATTTCATATATGGATATAATGCATTATGTTTATAATCCCACATCCCCTCCTACCTCTTCCTACCCCTATTAATCTGACCACACATCCCTATATTCTCTTTCCCATATTCTTGACACTTATTTTTGTTTTGTAATTCACTGAGTTTAATGGGGCTGCCTGTGCAAACACTGGATAGGAGCTCTTCTCTGGAGCCTGGTGGAGTCAGTAGGGGGACACAAGTGAAGGCAAGGACTCTGACTTTCTTTGAATTTATCAGCAGAGAGTGCAAGGCAGCACACCAATGGGGAGTTGAAGGGACTGTGTAAATTTCTTGTTTAGGACTGAGCACTCAACTGTCACCAACACTTACTCTCAGACCTTTTTCTTATAGAGTGGCTGTAGATCTCTGAAGTTAGGAACAATTGACTGGGGAAAGGAGGCTTCTCTGCCTAAGGCTGATCATGGGCTTAGCTGTATCTAGTTAGAAGGCAGATCAACTATGTCAATGTAGATAAGCAAAGAATTAAGTTCCTTTCTGGGGACCAAGACCTCACTCACAATCAGCTTTGTGTTGGTGTGCACTATCAGTTCAGTATCCTTTATTTTGACAGGAAAGTGTTCACGTGACAGTAAGACAGCTCATATTAGTTTCTAATAACTCTGTTACAATTTAGCCTGTATATTTTGATTTGTTCTCTCCTAAGAAAGGCTGGTCAGGATATTTCTAAGCCTTACTTTTCTTTATTGGGAGTACTGAAAATATTAGTTTTTTTTCAGATATTAAGAACTAACTATATCCATTCAAATGGCTAACAAAAACTTGGATGACACAGCTAAAATATTGTATATATGCATCATGTAAAAATTTGTGGTTATATACTGAAAAAAATCTGCACCAACAGTTTATAGAAGAATTTGGTAAGCTTTTCTGTAACACCAGACAAAAGTCAGGTTAGATTTTGGTGTCCATTATCTAACCAACTCTAATGTTACAGAATAAAAACAGAGAGTCAGTATGTAAACAAATGTGTATAGCAATGGTCTAGTAAAATGTTTTCTTTTTAAAAAACATTGTAGTTAAAATATAATTATATTTCTCCCTTTCCTCCCCCAATTGCTTCCATGTACTCATCCCTACTCTGCTTCAAAGTAAAAGCCTTCTTTGTCATTAATTATTGTTGTACATATATATATATATATGTATATGGATATGTAGTGGGATTATGCTGGTAGTGTAAATATTTGTCCCACCTATGGGTTTAATAAAAAGCTGATTGGCCAAAGGCAATCAGGAAGTGTGGGTAAGGCTACCAGGCTAAGAAAACTCAGGAACGTTTCAGAGCAGACAGATGTCAGAGAGCCTCCAGGGAGAGCAGGTATAGACACAATGAGGAGATGGCAGCAGACAGAGGAAAGAAGCTGAAATGCTGCTATGAGAAAAGATACCAAGCCATATCGGTGAACAAGATGGGTTGAGTTTAGATGAAGGAGTTAGCAAATTATATGCCTGGGCTCTAGGTCAATCTGTGTAAAAATAATACAAGCCCATGTGTGTTTATTCGAGGTAAAGCAGGGCCAACAGTGAGACTAAACCTCTGGGCTAGACCAGAAAGTCCAGCCCAGAAACCTTTTAAAACATATGTGTATGTATACACATATATGTTCCTAAATATAACCTACTCAGTTTTAATATATGATGCTAATTGTGTGTATATTTTCAGAACTGAAAGTTTGGTACTAGACAGCCATTGGTGTGCCCTTCTCAGGGAAGGATTACCTCTTTCAATTTCAGCTTTTCCCAGTTACCTATAGTTTTATGTAGGGTTGAGACTTCATGGGCTTTTTCCTGTATGCTTTGTCAGGAAATTGATGACACACTGTTCTTTTCGTGTTTGGGCAGTCATGTTGATGAGACTTTGTGGATGTAGCTTCTGGCATTACTAGGAAACACAATCTCAAAGCGAGTTTCTCTGGTTCTTAGAATCTTTTCACCCCATCTTCAACTTATGCACTGTTTCCTGAGCCTTAGATTTGGGGATGTTTTGTAAATGTATCTATTTGCTCTGGGTTCCACAAAACTTCATTTGTAAATACAGACTACGAGATGGAGTTACCTGATGAGTGTCAATCCTAGAACTTCTGTTATAGCTATTTTTTCTTAAATTTGGATGATGCAATATCTTAATATAAATTTATACTATATATTGAAGTTTGATTCATGTACCCACAGTATAGTGATCAACTCAAGGTAATTAGTGTATCTAGTACCTTTAGGTTCCTTGTTGCTTTCAATTTATGTTTTCAATCAACATATAAAATGCATATAAATGTATAGGGTACTATGTAATGTTTCAATTTGCGTATGCATTGTTTATGTGTAAGTCTCATTGAACACATATTTACAAACATTTATTATTCTTGTAGAGTGAAAACATGCAAATTCCTTTCTTATTTTTCTTCCCCAAATGTTTGCTAGGACTTTCATCTCATTCATGCTCACTGGAAGTCATTACTACAAGTACTGCTATTTTTGTATGAGTCTAATTGACCCTTTTATGCACCTGAGATTTCCTTACACATCAGAGATTAAATTATTGGTTGTCTTTTTCTTAATTATCCTTAATTTACACTGGGAATATCTATAATGTTCTAGAAGAATTAAGTTGTTGAAGTTTGAGTAGTCATTTATTTGTGCTGGACTCTAGGATATCTCAATAATGAAAACCTCAGACCATTTGCTTGGTTCACCAGACTCTTTGTCTAGTACTAAGTTCAAGATGGGGTAATGTTACAAAAAAAAAATACTAAAGTATACTGAGAAGGTAAAAAATCAATTAAGATCTCATTAGCATTTTAACCCTTATCATTTTAGAGTATATAGGAACAATGTTATCACCATATACTTTAAGACGTGAATGTGTGAGTCTGAGAGTGAATGAAAAGGAAAACAGTGGAGTAAGACTAGTCACTACTATTGGCCGTATAAAGAAAAACTAGTAAAGAAAAATAAAAATAGAAGAAGAAGGGGAACTGAGGTGGGAATCTCTTTCAGTATACTGTGAATATCATTCTTTAAATAAAAGAACTGGTTTGGCCATGGTGGGAACCATAGATAGGTGGGGAAATTGTAGTGTAGGTAGAAGGAGAGTAGAATTGAGGGAGAAAGATAGATCCAGAAACCAAAAAAATCAACATTTCAGGAGCACAAGTGAGCCACGGGCCACATGGCAGAACAGATTAATGGACATGGTTGAATTAAGATGGCAGAGCTAGCTAGCAGTTTGTCTGAGACATAGGCCAAACAGGGTGAAATTAATATAAGTGTCTGAGTCATTTTGGGGGGTCTAAGCAGCAGTGGGTGGCTATGTCTGTGGGTCTGGATTGCCAGCCCGATGGGGCCAGAAATCTCATGTTACAGGGAAGATCAGGGGTTTAGATGACAAGGGAGTTCTAAGTAATAGAATAAAAAATGAAATAGTTTAAAAATTCAATCAAGTAACCTAAGCCAACCCCAGCTCTCAGAGACCTAAGGCTAAGAACACCTAAGCCAAGCCAACCTCTGTTACTTGAGAAAGCCTAACAAAGGAAAATATATATAAGAATGGAGAAGGGAAAGAAAAAAATAGAGAATGGCAAGAAAGAAGGATGTCCATGGCCAGCTCTTTGGTACTGGCCTATACATGAAAGAAATAATGAAAATGAAAGAAAGAAGAGAGTTGGATGGATGCACAAACTCTGAATATGATCTCTCTCCTTGGTGTTGGATTTAGTTTCATCTAGTGGCCTCTTTGGGGACTCCAGTGGTCTATCATTGTCCTGGGAAGTCATTTACAGGTCAGATGGCTGACTCTTCAAGTCCCAGGGCAGTCTGCTATTGGTGTGTTTGACAACACTAGTCACAAATATGCACTTTCCTTTTCAGGTTGGGTCATAGATGCCTCTCCCATGAGTGGTTGGCCCCTCATAGATCAAGATGCAAATTCTGGTCACAGTCTTGGGAAGAACTTCCTGGGGTATGATTGACATTTGGAACCTGTGTCTGTTTCCCTGGAGACTGTAGCTCCACCTCTCAGAATAGTACATAGTTCAGACTCTTCTCTGCTCTCTAGAAATATTTTGCTGGCTAAGCATAAGAATTATAGTCCCATGACACTTACAAGTCAGGGAAATCTGGGGTGGCCAAGGGTCAACTCTGCAGAGGTTGTTAACAAAAAAAAAGAGTCCTTCCTCACCCACACCCCTGCCAGAAGCCATCAGTGCAGACATGAAGCACTGTGTCATTTAGCCATGTTCTAGCCTTGAGCTCTTGTATACAATGATAACTTTTTTTTAAGTCCACTAATGAGGGAGTACATACCTTGCTTATTTTTCTGGGTTTGTGAGACCTCACTCAAGAGGATATTCTCCAAATTCATCCACTTGCCTGTAAGTTTTAGGATATCCTTTTTTCTTACTGCTGAGTAGTATTCCATTTGTGTAGAGGTACCACAGTTTGTTAATCCATTCTTCAGTTGAGGGGCATCTAGGTTGTTTCTAGGTTCTTGCTATTATAAATAATGCTGCTATGAACATAGTTGAGATAATGCCTTTGTAGTGTGAATGTGCATATTTAGGGTATATGCCCAGTAGTGGTATTGCTGGGCCCTTGGGGAGACTGATTCTCAGTTTTCTGAGAAACCACCATACTGCATTCCAGAGTGGCTGAACAAGCTTACACTCCCACCAGCAATGGAGGAGTATTCCCCTTGCTCTGCAACCTCTCCAGCATAGGCTGTCATCTGTGACTTTTATTTTAGCCAATCTGACAGGTGTCAGGTGATATCTCAAAGTTGTTTTGATTTGCATTTCTCTGATGGCTAAAGATGTCAAGCACTTTTTCAAGTGCCTTTCAGACATTTGTAATTCTTCTGATGAGAATTCCCTTTTTAGTTCTAAAGCCATTTTTTGATTGGGTTATTCAAGGTTTTGGGCTCTAGTTTCTTGAGTTCTCTATATATTTTAGAGATCAGTCCTTCGTCACCAGTAGGGTTGGTGAAAATCTTTTCCCATTCTGCAGGCTGTCATTTTGTTTTAATGACTGTGTCCTTGACTTTACAGAAGCTTCTCAGTTTCAGGAGGTCCTACTTATTGATTATTGTTCTTAGTGTCTGTGCTACTGGTGTTATATTTAGGAAGTGGTCATCTTTGCCAATGCATTGGAGGGTATTTCCCACTTTCTTTTCTATTAAGTTCAGTGTAGCTGGTTTTATGTTGAGGTCTTTGATCCACTTGGATTTGGGTTTTGTGCAGGGTGATAGACTTGGATCTACTTGTATTTTTCCACATACTGCCATCCAGGTATGCCAAAACAGTTTGTTGAAGATACTATCTTTTATCCACTGAATATTTTTGACCTCTTTGTCAAAAATCAGGTTTCATAGGTGTGTGAGTTAATGTCGGGGTCTTCAATTCAATTCCATTGATCCACAAGTTTGTTTTTATGATAGTACCAGGCTGTTTTAAATAATGTAGCTCTATAGTGTAACTTGAAGTTGGGGATGGTGATGCTTCCTGAGGTTCTTTAGTTGAGCAAAATTGTTTTGGCAATCATATATATATATATATATATATATATATATATATAAATTACTTTTTAAAAAGATTTTTTTTATGTATACAGTATACAGAATCAGGTACCAGATGTCAAAGATTTTGAATGAAATATCATCTAACGTTTTACTTGTTTGAGGAATGTTGATAGTTTTAAGCCATTTGACTTTGTACTTCTGTTTGGTGCTTTATATGTTGTTGATATTGACAATGAGTAATTTAATATCTATGTGGTGTGTGGTAGAATTGAAATTTACTGTTAGAAAGTTCTTTTATATCCAGTACTATTCAATTTACTATATTAATAAAGGTTTTTCTCTACTGATTCTTTCATGTTGTCTATACAATTTTCTCAAATGCAGCTAATGACATTTTATTCCTAACCCTTATACAATGGAGTTGACATAATAGTTCTTCACTATATCTCTAGTCTTATTATATTTTTAAAGCAAGAAAAAAACTTCTGGTTTCTCTACATTATGGTCCTACTAGACGTTGAATGCAGTTTCTAATAAACTCAGAATGATAGAATCTGAGATAAAGATACAAGAAAAAGTCAGAGATAGGATGTTTATTTGCCAGTGTTTGAACAGTTAGACTGGAAATATCCCCTTTTGTCTGGGCTGTTAAATAGCTGGGCATGGTTATGGAGAAGTGGAAGCTTCATCTTGCTACAAACTCAATGTTGTTGTTTGAAGATGAAGTACCAAGAAGTGTAGCACAGAGAAGATGGAAAGGATGAGTTGGGGATAACTGCAAAGGCCATTGCCTTACAGTGTTTTCCAGTTACCCTCAGTCACAGAAACCATGTCATCATATTTTTTGACTAAGCTGCTTGAAATGTTATTATCTAACCTTATGCCAGAAAGAATACTACCTAAGTCATTCACACTCAGGCATTTCTGACTACTTCCTATTTCTCCACTGTTCTGTGAGATTTTTCACACTTAGCCCCTCTTGCTTTTCATTGGATGCATCCTTGATCTAGGTTTTCATTCCATTCTAGCACCCAAGCAAATGTATGATCTGTTATAGGAAGCCATATTTTTTTATATTACTGCACAAGGCAATTTTTTTAGCATGAAGAATGGTGACTGATATTGAGTATTCATCTATCTCCCAAGCAAACAAAAAGGCTTATTTAAGGTTGTCTACTATTAAATATATATTTTATTTGTATACTTACTGCTAATTAAATAGCCAGCTAATATTTTTATTCCCCTATGTCTTAGGTTCATTTCCTGTAGCTGTGGTAAAATACCCTGACAAAAGAAACAAGGGAGAAAGGATTTATTTGGATCACACATCCAGGTGACAGTTAATCATTGCAAGAGAGTCAAAGCAGCAGGAATTTGAAGCAGCTCATCATGTTCTAGCCACAGTCAAGCAGTGAGTTAATGTCTATTTTTCTAGTACTCAGCTTGTACATCACAGGGCCTCGCCCATGAAGTGATGCTGCCACATTCAATATGGGTCTTTCTGTCTCTCTATTTACCAAAATTAGAAAATGCCTCACTGGCATACACATAGGTCAACCTAGTCTAGAAAATTTCCCACTGAGACTCCCTTCCCAGGCAATTCTTCATTGTGTCAAAGTATCAGACAAAACTAACCATCAGCTCCTACTAAAACAAGGACTTCTAGAGACTGTATATATGACGAAAAATCTAAGTATATGAAGATAAAATGAACACCTTTGTAGAAAAGTTTGTGTTTGGACATACTATTAACTATTAAATGCTTTCCCACAAACATTCAATTTGCATACAAAAGATCCACTTAACATTAATCAATTCTACTTGATAAAATAAATAAGAAATTTTAAGGTCAGTTTTTTTTTCACCAAGAATTGCATGCTTACATTCAAAATTTTGTTCAAACCTAGTTGAGATTGCATTGATAGCTTAATTCAGTTTCCAGGGGACAGTTAGTTGCAGCAAATGTTGGATAGATATATCATACTTTGCCTTCAGGTCTTTGTTCACAGGGAGCAGAATGCTTGTTTAAATTTTGGCTGAAAATTGAATCATTTATTTGTGAACATGTTGTAAACACAAAACCAAGAATGAAACATGACTAGGGAAGAATTTATTTTCCTCCTGGGTTTTACATAGAAGCTTTTCATTGCTGTTTTTGTTCTGAAAATTTAGAGAAATGATAAGTTGCTTCCCATACTATTTCCTTCCTTAATTTTATGTTCAAGAAGCTTAGAGTTGGCAGTAAGTTTTAGGAGTGGTCATTTAGCTAGTGTCTATGAAGTATGAGGTACACTCAAACTTGGTTGTAAATACCAGTCTTAATTTCTTGCTTATTGCTGAGACAATACACTGTGAAAACAAACAAACCAAAAGCCAAAGAAAAAATATCTCAAAAAAGAAAGAATTTGTTCTAGATCACAGTTCCATGTTTTTCTTGGAATGCAATCATGGTGGCAGGAGGTCAAACAACTGGTCACGTTAGTGCCACAGTCTGAAACTGATGAATGCATGGTGCTACTCATTTTTGTTTTCCCCTCTATTTATATAATCCATGATTCCAGCCAGAGAACGATGCCACCTGCAAAGCTTGGGTCTTTCCACATCATTTGACTCAGTCAAGATAATCGACTACAGGGATCCCAGAAGTCCATCTCCCAAGTGATTCTGGATTCTATTGTGTTGATAGTTAACACTAAACATGATACTCACCAAACCAAAAATGTGTGAGTCAAAAGAGAACACTGAAAATGCCCAAACATCTATTTATCACTGCAGTATCTTTTATATGTGAGATTTCTATTGCCAAAAAAGACTAAGCAACACATCACATCAGCATATAACCCTAGAGCCATTACTTATTTAGGACTCCTTTGGGTTTTTTTAGTGTTTTAATTTATTTTTGATCATTTGAGCCTGACTCATTTAAAATACTTCTTGCCTCTTCTTCCTAAATATTGAGAGCACAATTCTGTATGACCATACAAGCTATTTTTACTCCTTAATATACAATTTTTTAAAATGGCAAATAATTATAGACCAAATCAGTATGTCTGTGAAATCCAAGGTACCATTTTATTACCAATTCTATATCATTCTATTACTCTATGTCAGAGTTAAGCAAGAACAGAGTAGGGAAACATAACCAATAAATAATGACAGCAGAACAGCACCTTGGATTTGAATGCCTCTTATCCAACTTACTCCTTTAGAACAATAATAATCAAGCTACATCTGTAAAAATCAATTCTTGTTGGGTTTTTTTAACTTTTATTCCCTGTGGAGTGTGACAATGACACTCTTTCTGTATATTTTGAGTAGTTATTGATTTGAATACTTTAAAGCTCATAAGTGTGTGAGTGAAAATATTGACTTAGATGAGCTAGACTTCTGGAAGAACCTACATTGTGCATAAATGGGCCTTATATTTGGACAAACTATTAGAAATTTGGGTAAAATAGTAACTGCATAATCAGTATGTCATAGCTTGCTACTTACCATGTTGTTTAAAGGAAAAGTGAGTAATTAAAGAAAATTAATCCTCTAAGGGAATAGAACATTGGTGAAAAATTCTGGGTTTTTCAAAAAAAGATTTATTTTTATTTTATGTGATGTACTTGCATGCATGCTTGTATATAATGTATATGCCTGGTGTTCACAGGAACCAGAAAAGAATACAAGATACTCTGGAACTGGAGTTACGGATGGAAGCTATGTGAGTGTTAGGAAGCATACGTAGGCCCTTTGCAAGAGCAGCAAATGCTCTTAACCAGTGATCTCTCTTCCCAACCCTGACTCCAAAATTTTTAAATCAGGTATTACATTGTTCTGCTTTTCAGGTACACTATTGATCATTTGTTTTTCTTGCCTCCTCTTGTAAGTGTTTGTTTACAGAAAAATTAAGAATCAGTATGCAAATTAACCTGGGATTGTACATTTTCATATTATTCATTGGGAACTTTATGTGCATGAACAAAAAAATTACTGGTATCTTATAAGGCAAAGAATTGCACTGATTTTCCATAAGCATTCTTTAGACCATTACTGCATTCTCCTTTAGTAGCTGAAGAGTGCTGGATTTACCTAAGGCTTTACTGTCCACAAACATTAGTGTTTCTTCTTTTTTCCTTCCTTTCTTTTTCTTTCTTCTGCTCATTCTCCTTCTCTCCATCCTCCCCATCTTCCTATTCCTCCTCCTTCTCCTCTTCCTCCTCTTTTTTCTGTTAGATCTCACTAGTAGTTTAGGTTATCCCTAAACTCACAGTCTACCACTGTCTCCCAAATGCTGAGATTAAAGCAAAAACCACCATATTCAGTTTTTGCTTTCCCACAATATTTGTGAAATTTAAGGGCAATTAATTTCCATACTCCAACCTTCTCAGTTGTGCTATCAGTTCTGGAAGAATAAGAATTACTTTATTTATATGACTGAGTCATGTGGCATGACAGCTATTCAATAATTAAGTATTGATCCAATAAATTAACAAGTAAAAGAGTAGGTCAATGAATTGGGCTGGCCAATAATGTCTTGATAATTTGCAAGGATATTTGGAATTCAGTATTTTGCATATAAATATACAAGCTATTTAAAAATATTACTAAATGATCTTGCAATAACTTATTACAATGACAAGAGAACCTTTATGCAGTTCCTGGGAATCAACTGTTACATGGCAGAACTTGGTATTCCAAGGCATTTTTTAATGTCCTTAGTATTTGGCTATATTGCAGTTCAAACTGTATCCCAGAACTTGTGCTCGTCTTGTTTCTGATTTTAGTGGGATTGCTTTAAGTTTCTCTTCATTTAGTTCGATGTTGGCTGTCAGCTTGCTGTATATTGCCTTTATTATGTTTAGGTATTTCCCCTCTATTTCTAATTTCTCCAGGATTTATATCTTAAAGGAGTGTTGGATTTTGTCAAAGGCTTTTTCAGCATCTAATAAGGTGACTATGTGGGTTTTTTTTCTTTCAGGTTGTTTATATGATGCAATGACATTGACAGATTTTGTATATTGAACCACCCTTGAATCTCTGAGATGAAGCCTACTTGATCATGGTGGATGATTTTTTTGATATGTTATTAAATTCAGTTTGCCAGTATTATATTGATTATTTTTTTGCATCAATGTTTATGAGGGAGATTGGTCTGTAATTCTCTTTCTTTGTTGCATGTTTGTGTGGCTTAGATATCAGGGTGGTTGTAACCTCATAAAAAAGAGTTTGACAGTGTACCTTTTGTTTCTATTATGTGGAAGAATTTGAGGAGGATTAGTATGAATTCTTCTTTGCAAACCTGGTAGAATTATCAACTGAAACCATCTGGCCCAGGGCCTTTTTTCACTTGGGAGACTTTTAATAGCAGCTTCTATTTTATTGTATTTTATAAGCCTATTTAGGTCATTTAACTGGTCTTGATTTAATTTTGGTAAGTGGTACCTGTCCAGAAAGCTGGTTTTTTGTTTTAAGGCTTTTCAATTTAGTGGAGTACAAATTTTCAAGGTATGACCTTATGATTCTTTGGATATTCTGGGTATCTGTTGTTATGTCTCCCTTTTCATTTCTGAGTTTGTTAATTTGGATTCTCTCTCTCTCTCTCTCTCTCTCTCTCTCTCTCTCTCTCTCTCTCTCTCGTTGGTTTGGATAAGGGTTTGTCCATTTTGTTGAATTTCTTAAAGAACCAACTCTTTGATTCATTGATTCTTTGTATTGTTCTCTTTGTTTCAATTTTATTGATTTCACCCCTGAGTTTGATTATGTCATTCTTCTACTCCTTCTAGATGAGTTTGCTTGTAATTGTTCTAGAACTTTCAGCTTTCCTATTAAGTATCTTGTGTGAGATTTCTCTAAATTTTTTATGTAGTTTCCTCTTAGCACTGCTATTATTATGTATATAAGTTTCCATATTTATGAATTCATTTTTATTGAATTCTAGGAAGTCTTTAATTTCTGTCTTATTTCTTCCTGACCCAGAGATGCTTTAATTCATAGTTGTTTAGTTTCCATGGGTTTGAAGGCTTTGGTGGTTTGTGTCGTTGTTGAACTCTAACTTTAGTCCATGGTGGTCTGATAGAATATAAGGGGTTATTTCCATTTTTGGTATCTATTCATATGTGCTTAATGGTTATGTGGTCAATTATAGAGAAAGTTCCATGGGGTGCTAAGAAGGTATATTTCTTTATGTTTGGGTATATATATATATATATATATATATATATATATATATATATATTCCATTCAATCCATTAGAATCATAACATCTGTTAGATAGCTTATGTCTCTCTTAAGTTTCTGTCTGGTAGACACATCCAATGGTGAGAGTGGGCTGTTGAAGTTTCCCACTATTAATGTGTGGGGTTTAATGTGAGATTTAATATTTAGTAATTTTTTTACATATGTGGGTACATAAATGTTCAGGATCTTTTTTCTTGTATACATATGTATATATATATATATGATTTATTATTAGGATTAAGACATCGTCTTGGTGGATTTTTTCTGAGATGAATATGTAATGTTGATTCTTTAGTTTGAAGATATGTATTTGTTAGATATTAGGATAGCTATACCAGCTTGTTTCTTAAATCCATTTGATTGGAAAGTCTTTTTTCAACCCTTTATCCTGAGCCAGTGTCTATGTTTGAAGCTGAAGTGTTTCTCTTGTATGCAGCAGAAGAATGGATTGTGTTTTTGCATCTATTAGGGTTAGGGCATGTCTTTTTATAGGTGAACTGAGTCCATTGTTATTAAGGAATATTAATGACCAGTGATTGTTTGTTCTTGTTATTTTTGGGGTGTGTGTGTGTGTGTGTGTGTGTGTGTGTGTGTGTGTGTGTGTAGTTTCCTTATTTGGGTTTTCCTTCTGTGGGATTATTTATTGCTTGTGGCTTTGTGGGCATAGCTTTCTTAGGTTGGAGTTTTCCCTCTAGTGCTTTCTGTAGGGCTGGATTTGTCAATAGGCATAGTTTAAATCTGGTTTTGTTATGACTTATGTTGCTTACTCCCTCTATGGTGATTGATAGTTTTGCTGAGTATAGTAGTCTTGGCTGGCAACAATGGCCTCTTAATGTCTGTATAACATCTGACCAGGACCTTCTGGCTTTCACTGTTTCTACTTCATAGCATGGTGTTATTCTAATAGATTTGCCTTTATAATTTACTTGGCCTTTTTTCTTTACAGCTCTTAATATTCTTTCTTAATTCTGTAGGTTTAGTGGCTTAATTATTATGTGGCGAGCAGATTATTTGAGTGATCTCTTCCATTTGGAGTTCTGTAAGTTTCTAGTATCTTCTAGGTTTTTTTTTTTAGGTTGGGAAAGTTTTATTCTATAGTTTTGTTGAGTATATTTTATGTGCCTTTGAACTGGTATTCTTCTTCAATTCTTATTATTTTTTTTCCTTCTTTATTTTGTATTTATCAAAAAAACAGTAAAAAGAATTTAAAAATGCCAAAGAGTTAACAATAACTATACAGAGGATAATAATCATAAGCATGGCTTATCAAGGGTGGAAATGCAAATAAGATTACTACACATATATTTTCTTTGTGTTCAGCTTTCCCTCTGAATTTTTTTTTCCATCC
>PVIH01012930.1:0-61021 GCA_004025045.1 Sigmodon hispidus | reverse complement strand
TATGGTGAAGGCCCACGCGGCATTAGCTGAGTGAAGGACTTGAGCTTAAAACTGGCTGCACAGGTTGGGAGAGAGGAAGAACTACTGCAAGGGGCTACTGCTGCAAGAAGTATCTGTAACAATAAAGGACCTGGTCAATTACCACAGAAGAATCCTGGTGCTGTGTCTTTTCCTGCTGGACGGGATTGGGCGCGGCGCAAATAGCAAGGTGAGTTCATTCAAAGCAAAGTGATGTTGCTGATGAGAAAGAGATGTGCTGTCAAGAGAGACAGTGGACAGTGTGAATGGGAGCTAGCCTGGAACTTCTCTTATGTGGTCTGAAGGATGGAAGGCTTAGTTATTGAGGACATACTGTGGGTGGTCATTTTGATAGACATGTTTAAGTTGTATAGCCTTTTCTCTATTGCACATGTTCTTTCCCATAATGCATCTAATTAGAATTATGTGCACTTCCAAATTACATAGTTATAAGATGGCAAATCAGGGTTTCTTTCTAAACCTTCACATAGAAGGCACTGCCTTGTGGTACAAGTACCCTAAACTATCTGAGGCTATAACTCCCCTACACTTGTACATGGCTATAATGACTGTGATTAAATAAAAGCTATCCAAGCTTGATGGCTATGAGAAGGGGAGAAAATTACTGCATTGTTTGGACTATGAGAGGGGTGCAGCCCAGTGCAGCTGGTTTAGGTTACTCACAGGCTGCGAAGTGTATTATTTGGGGAGGGATGTGTGTTCATAACGTGTGGGTTGTGAAGGCATGGATTTATGCTTACAAAACTCTATTTCAGAAAAAGGGCCTTTAATGATTGAAGGCAGGGCCCAGGTCTGAGAGTCTGGAAAGAATCTCAGGAATGCACCTGACAGCCAATAGATCTAAAAGTTAGTTTCCTGCCCTAAATTCAGCTGGAAGATTCAGGGCTTGGGTTCTCACTGCCAAAAGTATAACCAATGGTTGCTGGATCTCATACTCCTTTGCCCAATCCTGGAATGCCAAGATGTGTAGAACCCCCTCACCTCTGGGCTTATGGCTGAAACCTATGCCAGAAAATAGGGTTTCTACCTGGGTTCGTTTGAACCTGTCCAAAACAATAAATTGGCCCTCGTGTGTTTACAACCAAACCCAGCTCCCTGGTGGTCTTTAGGAGTCTGTCAACACAGGTACAACAGGTAAAGCTCTCAGGCTGGCAGGTGCACTATTAGAAGAGAACTGTTGGCACAGTCCAAACTAAGTGGAGTCCCAGATTTCTAAACTATTCCCTATGCTTGCCTGCTTCAACAACAAAGGATAAAATGCTAGAATCTGCCTGGGAATTAAATATTTCTTACCCCTGGATCTAACAGTGCATTACCTGGCTTTACCCGAGTGGTGGTCATGACAGGGGACTCCTTGGGATTCTAACGGCAGCGCCGGGCTGTATTGCTCCTCTGCCACTGATAAAATGGATAGAAAAGGCTGTTGCTGGAGATTTTAGGATGAAAGCCTAGGTCCCAGCAGCTCTAACATGTGAGGCTTAGTTACATATCTACAATATGCTGGTTAAAGAGACAGGACAGTGAATGGTGTAAAGAGGAGACTTCTTCATAGCCATATTGGGAAGGTGGGGCAATAAAAGTGGCCCAGTGACCTTGGCCAAGTCCCTCATTGGGCACTCATGTTTAAATTTAAATAGAGGGTGATTAATATGTAAAATTAAGCAGTCCTACTTAGAGCCCTTATTTGCATTAAAGTCTGTACAGTGAAGTGGTTTTCTAAGCTATTGAGTCTTTCCCAATCTGAAGGGTTCAAACATGAAGCCTTCTTGATAGTTGCAGCCGATGCTAAGCTACATTTTAACAAATAGATCTAAGCATTTTTCCTTGTTTTCCTCAGTCAGCCTTGAAGGGTGTGACTAGGGCGCCCCCTGCAGTCAGACACAGGTTCCACAGCTTGGGCTCCAGGTGCCCTGTGTTTGAAAAAGGATGCCCAGGCAGGCTTAGTTTGCTGTTCACATACATACTCACACAGTCAGTTGATGCCCTGGATGGTAAGCTTAAAAAAAAAAAAAAAAATTCTCTGGAGCAATTGGCCCAATGATAAAACGACATTTGGCTGATAGCTGTTTTTCAGTCCATCAGCTCTGGGAGGAAAACCAGCTTCAAGGTACCACAGCTTTAAGATAATGGAAAAATCACTATTAACTATATATAGGAATAAATTACCTTCAGTCCTCTGCAAAGGGAACATTAGAAAACTTTACTGAGTGACAAGATTAGAATTAAAGATAACAAAAGAAAGATGATACACGTTCATAGATGTGAAAGTCAGTGCCATTCTGGTAAAAATCCCATCTCCCCTCTGTGGTAGTTAATCCTGATTGACAACTTGGCAGGACCTGGACTTGATCACAGGGCATGCCTCTGGGTTCTGCAAGTTCATTTCCAGTAAGGACGCATCTAGGAGAGACTTTTGCCCAGGGCGTACAGTACCGTTCAACGGTTGTCACGGGTATAAAGGGGTGACAGGAAGAAGGCATGCTCTTGCCTGTCTAGTTTCACTTCTTGTGGGTAAGTGTACCTGTCACTGCTGCTGCTGTGGCTGCCACCATCCTTCAGTGACAAACTCCAACCTGAATGGACAACCAGGGACTCTTCCAGGGCCGCAGCACAAGCCTGAATTACTGAGGCACCCAGCTTTGAGGACTGAGCAAGTTCTCAGTCTCCACAGAGGGGATAGCCATTGTTGGAGTATACAGACCCTGTTGTGTAAGCCAGTCTAGTAAGCCTTACACACACACACACACACACACACACACATACACACACACACACACCACATCACATCATATGCATTTATATATGCCAAATCAGTTCTGTTTATCTAGACAACCCTGCTTAACATATTTTCTTTGGTTCTTGTGGTGATTTGAATGAAAATGGCCCTCAAATGTTTGGATGATTGGTCTCCAGTTGGTAGAACTGTTTAGGAAGGATCAGGAGGTGTGGCTTTGTTGGAGGAGATGTGGTGCTTGGGGTGGGCTTTGAGGTTTCAAAAGCTTATGCCATCTCAGTTAGCTCTTTCTCTTTCTGCCTGGTTGTTGTGTCTCAAGACATAAGCTCTAGCTACATCCCCAGCGCCATGCCTACCTACCTGCTGCCATATTCTTCACTGTGATGGCCATGGATTCATCCTTTGGAACCATAAGCCCCAATAAACTGTTCTGTAAGTTTCCTTGGTCATGGTGTGTTACAGAATATTTGTTTAAATATGTAAAGATGTGTTGCTGGTTTTGCCTTGCCTGCCTATTTGGTCTGATTGCTTAACTGGCACTGATTGGTCTAATAAAAAGCCGAACGGCCTAAAGTGAGGGAAGATGTATAGATAGGACTTCTGGTCAGGGAGAGTAAGTAGGAGGAGGAAGTTAGGCTCAGGAAAGAAAAGGAGACACCAGAGCGATGCCAGGGGCCAGCCAGACATGGAGGAAGCAGAAAAGTAAGACATACAGAATGAAAGAAAGGTAGAAAGCCCCAAGGCAAATCATAGATGAAGAGAAACAGGTTAAATTAAGTTATAAGAGCTTCATAGGACAACCCTAAGCTAAGGCCGAGCATTCATAAGTAATAATATGTCTCTGTGTCTTTATTTGGGAGCTGGTTGGCAGCCTAAAGAAAATTCCAGCTACCGTGGCGCTTTGTCACAGCAATGGAAGAGAACTAGGAAGGTCTGCCTGTTCTTCCTACCGGAGCCCCAGTCAGTCTGCTCTGCAAACAGCCCTTCTCAGTTAACAAGTGGATGTTTACCCCCTGCGGCAGCTTTTAAGATCCCCTGTATCTACCTCCTAAATTACACACTATGCCATGTTCTGACTTTTTTTTTTTTTTTTGAGACAGGGTTTTTCTATGTAGTCCTGCCTAGGCTCACATTCATGCCATTCCCCTGTCATGCCTTAGCATAAATGCACAATCCTAACTCACAGACCCTGTATTGAAAACTCGACTTATTTCATATCCCACCTTCAGACAGGATTACAGCAGCAAAAGAAAGCCTTTCAAATGGCGATCTTCCCGTCTATCCCCTGGGATGATTCTAATTTCAAAGAGAACCTTGGGATTAATTTCTGTCTCTGGGATACTCCATTCCTTTAATAATTGTCTTTGACCCATCAGAGTTGTTGATACTCTCTGCCTGACATTCTGTATAGAAAAGAGATGCTCTGGGCTGGAGAGGTGGTTAAACGGACCACTTGTAATTACAGTTCCAGGGGATCAGATACATCCATACTTCAATGTATATTTAAAAAACATATTTGGGGGCTGAAGGGAAGGCTCAGCAGTTAAGAGCACTGGCTGCTCTTGCAGAGGACCCAGACCCCGTTCCCAGCAGCCACATATCAGCTCACAACTGTAACTCCATTCCAGGGATCTGAAGCCATCCTTTGACTTCTGTGGATGCAGGCAAAACATTCATATGCATAACAAACATTTTAAAAATATAATAAACAAACTCCAAGTTGACTTTACACTGACTTATCCTGAAATTCTTTTCTGTAGCCAAAGTCAAAAATCACAGTTTCAGCTGAGCAGAAGCCTCTGAGTGGAACCAGGCTTCCCAGCCGGAAGCACTGAGTTGTATCTCATTCTGCTGGGGACATTCATTCAAACAAGGACCATGCCGCAGCTGCTGACATCAGGAAGTTCGTATGGATGTGTACCCACCGTGCAGCCCTCAGACCCTGTCTTCATGTGCCAGATGTTCTGACACTGGTGTCACTGGCAGAACCCACTCTGTTATGGAAGCCCACACTTTAGTCTGGTACAGGCCCTTCAGCCTTCCTTGACTTTTATGATTCTGGTAGCTTTGAAAAGAGCAGGTTGTTTGTTTTTATAGGGTTTTTTTGTTGTTGTTGTTGTTTTGTAAAATGTCCCTTTTTTCTGATTAGATTCCACTCGGGCACTTCCAGGAGGAATGTCAGGGAAGTGAGGCTGGGTACCCAGCATCCCAGCATCAGGCAGAATAAGATCTGACTTACTATTGATTGACAGGGTTTGCTTTGAGCACGTGGGTGCTGTCTGACAGGCCTTTTCACTATGATTCTCTTTTTCTTTAGAATTAATATTTTGTAGAGCCATATACTTTTTAAATATTTATTTTTATTTTATTTTATGTGAATTGGCGTTTTGCCTGCATGTATAACTATGTAAGGGTGTCAGATCTTGAAATTACAGACAGTTGTTAGCTGCCATGTGGATGCTGGGAATTGAACTCAGGTCCTCCGGAAGAACAGTCAGTGCTCTTAACCTCTGAGCCATCTCTCCAGCCCCTAGAGCCATATCTTAAAGCTATGCAGGCTATTACAGTATTATTATTTTTTTTTTGAGATAGGCTCTTGCAATGTAGCCTTGAACTCACTATGTAACATAGGCTAGCTTAGACCATGGCAGTTCTCTCGCCCCAGCCTCTCAAATGCTGGTATTATAGGTATACACCACCACTGGCGTTACTGTCCTTTTCTTAAAGTACAATTGTGTGTGTGTGTGTGTGTGTGTGTGTGTGTGTGTGTGTGTGTGTGTGTCTTTATACCCACCATAATCTTTACCCCATGGGCTGGGGATATAGCTCAAATGGTAGAGTGCTTGTTTGATCTCCAACATCTATCTGAGTGTGGTGGCACTCACCTGCATCTTCCACTCTAAAAATGAAAATAGGAAGATTCAGGGGCAGGCCCAGAAGATGGTCAGTGGATGAAGGGGCTTGTTGCTGAGACTGATAACCTGACTTCAATCCAGAGGACATACTTGGTGAAAGGAGAGAACATGTTCCTGCCACATGTGCTACACACACACACACACATACACACATACATACACATAAACACACATGCACACACACACATACACACGCACACACACATACACACACGCACATATGTGCACGCACACACATGCACACACACACATACACATACACACACGCACATACATGCACACACACATACACACATGCGCACACATATACACACACATACACATAAACACACATGCACACACACATACACACACATGCACACACACATACACACATGCGTACACATATACACACACATACACATAAACACACATGCACACACACATACACACGCATGCACACACATACACACACACATACGCGCACGCACACACATGCACACACATACACATACACACGCGCACACACACATAACACATACACACATGCACACACACATACATGCACACACACATACACACACGCACACACATACACACACACACACATGATGGATGATTTGAATGGTCCCACAGGTTTCTATATTTAGTTCCTACCTGGTGGAACTGTTTGGGAAGGATTAGGAGGTGTGTCACTGGGAGCTGGCTTTGAGGTTCTCAGTGTTCTAGTGGGATCAAGATGTAAGCTCCTTATTCTGCTATAATAGACTTCAACCTTCTGAAACTGTAGTGGAATGTTGACGTTATTTAAGAAAGTGTTAGTGACTTTGGTGAATCTTAATGACTTCAGAAGATCTAGCCCTTGGTGGGGTGTGGCCAAGATCGATCGAGACCTGGGAACATGGTCTTGAGTGTTTTATTTGGTTTTTGTTCTCTTTGGGAGGAAGCTAAATGTCTAGTGTGGAAGTTCTGAATTTTTAAAAATTATTTGGTATTTGTGAGTTTCAAATCTCCTAAAATTGCTTGATATCTGTAAGTTCTTGCTCACCCCCTAATAAATATTAATCCTTGTATGATATATTATATTTAAATAATTCCAGCCATATGAAATTGCAAGCCAAATTAAATGCTTTCCTTTATAAGTTGACTTGGTCATGATGTTCTATCACAGCAGTAGAAAAGTAACTAGGACACTCACATGTAAAATAAATAATAACTAAATTGACAATAGCAACAGGCATATGCCACCATGCCCAGCTATTTATTTATTTATTTATTTATTTATTTATTTATTTATTGTGTTATGTGTTGTATAGATAAATGTCACATGTGTAGTCTGGTGTGCTCATATATAATGGCCAGAGGTTAACATCTGGATATTTTCTTCAATCATGTCTCTGCCTTCATTTATTTATTTTGAGACAGTCTCTCACTGAGTTTTGCCAACTTAGATAGACTGGCTGGCTACCAACCCCCCAGGATCTGCCTGTCTCCCACTCCAGCTTTATATTACAGGAAGCATGAGTGTACCTGGCTTTTATTTGGATGCTGGGGATTTGAACTCAAGTTTGTACAACAAGCATTTTACCCATTGAGCCATCTACCCAGGCCCTGGCTTAGAAAGATCCTGTTCTTCATCCAGACTTTTATTTGGTCTGAATCTATTTAGGTTTAATGCCTTATTTTATTCACTGAGTTTTATGTTACTGTATTATTTTAATTGAAGATTTGGCCTTGAGAAAGCCTCCCCCTCCACCACATGCCTTTAGTTCTACAAAGGGACATTTTATTCTACAAGTTAGAAATATTCCCTATATCTTTCTGATGCTCCATTATTAACTATTTTTTTTGTTTCTGTACTGAAAAAAAAAAGGAAAAAAAAACAAAACCTTTTCTGAAAGGCTGAATTAGCTGTATATAGAATTTGGCTAATTGCATTTGCTCACAAGTGGTGTTTCAAAGGGAAATATCCTGCTAGAATGTTAAATCACATGGCAGGAGCAAATATAAATGAAGACACTGATTCATCAATGGGCGCTCGCTCAGTGTGTCTGCTCTGCAGGGAGAAATGAAGCCATCTCATGTTTTCTTCTCTGGGTTATAATTAGAAGCTCAGTCTTTGCGCAGCATTTTAAAGTTACTCTTAATTTTCAGCTTCTCATTAAAAATGTATATTTGTTGTCTGGGAAGATTTATTAATAGTTCTGCAAATTCTCTGCTGCTCGTTGGGAACAGCTTGTATATTTAAATAGGCTTTTCAGGCACTTGAGAGCAAGCACCAACCTCCTCGGGGCTATGCACTTGGAGAATACTAACCAGGTGGCATCGAGCCGCAGCAGTTTCTCTCGTTCTTTGCCAGCACCTCAGGGTGGCACCTTCACTTAAGAGTCTACCTGACCACATAGGGGCTACTGCTCCTAGAAACCCAGGAACAGCATTGGGTGGAGCCCGTGATCACGCGCACATCTCCCTCTGTCCACAGGATGGCAGCATTGAGTCAAGGCTCCGGCATGATAGGGGCAGGCTCTGGAAATTGGAAGGACTAGGTTTCTTCTTGAGAGAGAATTGTTTTAGGCTTCTCCTCCAAGACAACCCTCTTAAAACCATTCGAAGTGCGGTCTGCCTACCCCGCCTTTGCTGTACCTGGTAGTCAATATTGCAGTGCATTAGGTGATGTTTTATTTTGGGACTGTGAGCATGTATCTTGGATCAGCTTCCAAGGTGCTGACATGGTAGGTGTGACTGAGCAAGCAGGCTGAATTCCCTAGCTCATTTCATGTGCAAGCTATTCATTCAATGTAAAGGATTATTGGTGTTATTTAAAGAGGAACTCTGGGATACTTCTCAGTGATAGAGTGCTTGTCCAGCATTGCAAAAAGAAAGCCATATCTTACAAACACGCAAAGAGAATAGAAGACTGTTGACTGTTTGCCCATAGCCTACACTTCACATGAAAGCCGGCTTCAGAATCTCATGGAGAGACTGGTTAACGCATAGATTGCTGGATCCTTCCCCCAAAGCTCTTAACTTGGTAGACTTAGGTGAGGCTTGGCTTATTTGCATTTTAACAAGTTTTCCAGTGAATGTTGAAGCAGCTGGACCAGAGAATTGGTGCTTTAAACTCACATTTAATCCTTAGCAGCCCTTTGATATAAGTATTGTTCTCATTTTGTAGATGAGAAAACCTAGGTTCAGAAACATAAATACTTGAGGCTGGGAATGCAGTCTAGTGGAGGAATGCTCATTTAGACAAACAGCCCGGTAACATACCCTGTAGATGATAGGCTGCCGTACGTGCCCTGTTGGTCCGACTACCAAGTCCTCTATCTACTTCACCTGTACTTTGGGGCCTCTCTGAGTGCCGTGGCTTCCAAACATATGAGACTGTAACATTTTGAGACTGTGAGAGTTTGGCAATACCACTCCATCTTTGCTGTCACTCAGAGTGAAAGCAAAGAGGCTGTGGAACTGGCATGTACATGCACTTTTGTGTGCAGGATGTGGCTATTTGTACCATTTATTGACATGTCTGTCTTTGGAAATGAAATAATGGAAATAAAATATGAAATATTTCAGCCTTGAATCCGGAAGATGATATAGAAATGTGGCAGAAATGATAAGGAATTATGGAATCTGCGAGCTTGCCCATGGAGAAGACACAGTTTGTCTATGGAAATAAGCAAATCAAGATGAGTGCCCTTTTCCTAGGGTGAATTGACATAATAATGATTCATCCAAGGAGCCCTGTGTGTCTCCTGGGCTGGACTGAGCAGAGATTCTGTTCTGTGTTTTCTATCCAGGTAATGCTTCCTTCCACCAATCGGCCAACTGTAGACCAGAATTAAACCTGGGCTCTCAGAGGCAATATTGGGAATAAATATTTGTAAAGAAGAAGGAACATGCTCGGACTGTGTGTACCTGCTGCTCCATAGCAGCCACAGCTCACAGGAGGGGAAGAGGGTGTAAAAGAAAGACCAGAACCTGAAAAGATTGCATCAGGTGTGTGGTTGGCTGTGCTTTGCAGCAACAGAACACATGAGATAGTGTAGAAAAAGCAAAGGCTTCAGGCTTCACATTAAATTGCTTGCTTACTTCTTCTGGCCTTCAGCGTGGGGGACGTGGAAGGCCTGCTCACCTCACAGGAGCCAGAAACAAAAATACAGGTGAGGCTGGAGTCCCAGCGTCCCTTTTGATGATGCGCCAGTGCGCCAGTGGCTTTATTTTCTACTACTAGGCCATATCCTGAAGGTCCAGTTGCCTCTCATCAGTGCCACAAGGACAGATGTCTACATCTCTGGGGAACATTCCAGATCTTCTAGACCCAAAGTACTATATGACCAGAGAAAGCAAAACTAACACTTAGAAGTGCGACCTGCTGGTCTGGAGGCTGGAACAGTGGCCTTCACCTCTGCTCTGCCATTCTCTGCCCACACCAGGTCCCTCAGCAACACACACTGGGAGTGCTTGGTACAAGGCCATCCAGTTCCAGCTCAGAGATGGCCAGGAACCAGAGGGCTGACTCTGTCCCCCAGAGAATGTGTTCCTTTCATTCATTTCATTTTGCTGATGTTGGTGCTGAGCCTCACTATTCACCACAGGTTTCCTGTAGTGATCTAAGCAGCCAAGCACCTCTCAAAGGTAAGCAGTATGGTGGACAGAGTACGACACTTGATCAAGTGGGAAGCATCAGACAAGGGTTCCAGTGTTCAGTAAAGAGGGAACCCTAAATAAAAACATCAATAATGAAACTTGCTTGACTGGTCTATTCGCTCACTGTCTCTTAGAACTCATATGCTGATGCTCTAATCCTGTTTGATGGTGTTTGGAGATGGGTTTGGGGCAACAAATCAGGTCAAAAGGATCAAGCCTCTAATCTGTTAGTGACTTAATAAGAAGAAAACAGAGAGCATCTTTTGCTCTCTCTGTCTCTGTCTCTCTCTCTGTCTCTTTCTCTCTGTCTCTTTCTCTCTGTCTCTGTCTCTCTCTCCCTCCCTCTCTCCTTAAAAAGTATTTCTATTTTTCATGTATATGGATGTTTTGCCTGTACATGTGGGAACTGCTGGCGTGTCCGGCACACACAGAGGACAGAAGGGGGCATTGGATCCCCATTGACTAGAGTTCCAGATGATTATGAACTGACATGTGATGTGGGAATTGAACCCAAAGCAGCCATTTCTTCAGGCCTCTGACTCTCTACCATGTTAGGGTAAATCGAGAGGGAAATCACTGCCAACCAAGGGGATGACTCACCAAGGGCCACCTCATGGACCCCAGACTCTAGAGAGCTGAGGTAAAAAAATTGATGTTAAGTTACCAAGCCTACAATATTTTTGTTTCAGTGCCATTTTCCTAGTGACTTTGAGGGTGAACACTATATTAAAGGAAACATATGTTTTATATATATTTATTTATATATACATATATGTATGTATATATGTATTTATAAAATGAGCCCATAACCATTTTCCTACTTTTAAATTAAGCACAATAAGGGTCTGGAGAAATGGCTCAGTGGTTCATGCTGCTCTTGAAGAGGGTCCAAGCTCAATTCCCAGCACCCACAGGATGGCTCATAACCAACTATGACTCCAGCTTCAGGAGATCAGACACCTCTGGCCTCTGAGGGCACCTACCACATGAGCACCCACCCTTATACAGACACATAATCACAAATAAAAAATAAAAAGTTAAAGCGTAAAAAATAAAGTAAGTTTACTAATGTTCTTTATGAACGACTCTCTGGGAGCAGAGGCATTGGTGTAGTTCATGGGACAGGTGTAGGCCTTGGGAATGATAAACAAAGACAGAAAACATCAAGACACTGCACTCCAAGGTTTTGGTGAGCTGTCCCTTGCTGTTCCTACTTCAGACAGTATTTATTGAGGCCTGATGGATGATGTTTATTTGGGCTTAGGGGACAAAAGTGTCCAAGACATGGGTCCTACCTTTTATGGGGTACTAACCGGCCTTGCAAAAGATAAGGCTATTTCAATGTGGTTCAACACAATCCCAGACCC
The DNA here is from genome assembly GCA_004025045.1 of Sigmodon hispidus. Lineage (NCBI taxonomy): Eukaryota > Metazoa > Chordata > Mammalia > Rodentia > Cricetidae > Sigmodon > Sigmodon hispidus. Next base: position 49,337 of record PVIH01012930.1, on the reverse strand, counting down.
AACATGGTTTATTACCATGGGCAGAGGCTGTGGGGTTAGATTGCTATCAACCTCAGCTTGCTATATTCCTTGTATGAAATATGATTAATTGTAACACACTGTGCTACACACCTAGGAGGCCAAGCAGGAAGGTCATTTAGCCCAGGAATTCAAGGCCTGACTAACTGACTCTGTCCCCTGCAGTGTGTGTGTGTGTCTGTATATTACTGTGGATTGAACCTGGGACCTCACACATGCTAGGCAAGTACTCTACCACTGAGCCTACATCCCCAGTCTTTTGTAACTTAATTTTGAGATAAGGCCTCTCTAGTCCAGGCTGTCTATCTGTCTGTCTGTCTGTCTGTCTGTCTCTCCCTCCCTCCCTGTGTGTGTATGCATGTATGAATATTCATGTGGGAATACACATGTGTGTGAAAACCAGTCAAACCTCAGGTAGCATACTTCAGATGTTCACCGGGTGCTTTGGAATGGTCTCGATGAGACCTGCAGCTCACTGATTCAATAGGCTGCCCAGGCACTGAGCCAGGGATCCTCCTGTCTACTTCCCAGTGCTGGAATTACAGATGAGCATCACCATAGCCATCTTTATGTGATTAATCCTGAGGCAGGTAGTCTACCAATGAGCCATCTCCCCAACCCTGATCTGGCATTTTTGATCCCCCTGCCTCAGTCTCCCAAAAGCTGTACCATCAGGCCCTATTTGAAAAAAAAATGATATTGATACACAGTAACAGTGCTTATTGCTCACTTACTTTGTGACAAGAATTTTTTGTTATTGTTTTTTAGGTTGGGCATCCCAAGGTCAGACTAGCAGACCCAGAGTATCCGGATCCAAAGCCTGTGGCCTCGGTGCCCATGCCCAGCACAGCCTCTCAGCTGCAGCCACGGCTAAGAATCACCTGTGAGTCTTTGGAATTCATTACCCTGGAAGGTTCCAAGGAGATGGGAAGGACTTTCTAGTATGGACTGTAGCTTAAGAGAACAGGAAACAGCTTTAAAAGTCCAATTGATTGGCATCTGGCCCTAGGTGGGGGGTGAGGGCAGGAAAATAAGGAGAAAAAAGAGGAGCCTTGACTGGGGACTTGGGACCACCCTGTGTCAGGCTTGGACCTCTGACAGCAGAGTCTCTATAGAATTCAAGGTTAAATAATGAAGCTCTGGACAGTCGTTTTCTTTATTCCAAGAATGTAGACATATTGAAAGAAAATTAGCATAAGCAGGAAACCAGGAAGATGACATATTAGAATTAATCCAGTCAGAAGCATTGTGGGGCTTCAGGGGAGAGACAAGGGTTAGCTGCTGGAAACTGGATGCACTGTGAAGTGGTTCCTGTTCCTCCTGCTTTACCTGGGCTGAGAAGAAAAACTCAAGTCCCAGCCCCAGTGGAGAGTCTCATTGGGAAGCCAGGTCTCTGCTGCTCAGCAGCCCTGGTCACCTAGGTGACAGTGGGCCTCCAGCTGCAGGAGCTGAGCTGCTGCTCAGGGCGAGGGCTGCAGACAGTTCCCAGGGATGCATCTCTTAGCCCTCTTCTCTGCCAGTGGCAGGGGCCCTTCCCGCTAAGGTTCCCCCCCCCCCCCGGTGCCCTGCCTCCCCTTTTAAATGTTCTTTGAGAAACGCAAATCTCTGTGAAATTAGATGTGGAGGAAACATTTGTCAGTCCTAACGACTTTTTGATTACTGGGAGGGTTGTCAGGGCTGAGCTCTGCAGGCAGAGAAGCCTCTGTTAATCAGCTGATGTGCCACACTCCTGGGCTGCAATGTGAGCCTAGCCAGGGGGCCAGCTTGCCCTCGGGATGCTGCGGGACCTCCTTCTTCCTTTGGTGCTAACAATCAGTAGCAGTAGGTGTGTCAAACTCGGTGGCAGCAAGTTCAGTTTAGGTCTAATAGGAACAAGCACAGGCCATGGGCCCTGGGGACCTGACCTCAGCTGCTGCATCTAATCTTCGTGGCCAACCCCTCTGGCAAAAGAGCTAAGATTATTTTTGTTTTGTAGGTGGGAAGACTGAATTCAGAGATGATGCCAGCTATTGCCTTCCCGTGGCAGATCCGGGAAGGTCACATGGGTGACCTTCACCGCCCGGTTTGTTTTAATCTAGGTCAGGCTGGCATGGAACTCCTCATCCTCCTTTCTGAGCCTCTCAAGTGCTGTGATTATAGGCATGAGTGCTGCCGACCCCTGCCTTTGAGGGTTAGGGTTAGGGTTAGGGTTAGGGTTAGGGTTAGGGTTAGGGTTAGGGCTGAGGGTGTTTCCTTCCCAGAGCCCCTCCCCCACTCTATCTCTTACTCTTTTTTTTTTTTTCCTGTTTTCAATTTAGCTCGAGGTTTATCATTTTTACTAGTCTTTTCAAAGGATCAATATCAGGCTTTTAAAGATATTATATAACAGTTTAAAAATATTTTTGTTGTCTCTATTTGTTCATTTTACGTTTGTCTGGGGTTGGTCTTGAACTGGATTTGAAGCCCAGGCTGTTTGCAAACTCGCTGTACCCCTCTCTCTTGCCTCCTGGACTGAGCACTGCGATGGCAGGTGTGAGCCATAGGCTTGGCTTCCTTCTACCCTTTGTGGAATTATTATGTTATTCTTTTTAATTCCTTAAGTTTATGAACTTCACCTTGAAATGTAGTGTTTCATTAATGCTTTTGTTTTTTATATTTAAAATGTCCATTATGATTTATTCTTTGATTCAGCAATCATTTATATTTCTTAATTCCTGAGGGAATTTTTTTTTTAAATATTTATTTTTATTTCATGTGAGTTGGTGTTTTGCCTGCATGTGTAACTGTGTAAGGGTGTCAGATCTTGGAATTACAGACAGCTGTTAGCTGCCATGTGGGTGCTGGGAATTGAACTCAGGTCCTCTGGAAAAACAGTCAGTGCTCTTAATCGCTGAGCCATCTCTCCAGCCCTGGAATTCTTTTAGTTATAATTTTTGTTTTGCTCAAATTGGGTCTATATCACATTGTGATCAGACATTTTTGTTTGCATGTTTCCATTCCTTTAAAATAGTCTGAACTGGATTATTCATTGCCTGGTCTCCATCAAAATAGCCCAGGGTCTACAGTGGTGTGCACCACAGATTTCATGGTCACTGAGCCGTTTTTATGTGCTATCCTCTCATAGTTTTCGTGTGCTTGATCTACTATGTACTCAGAGATGTTAAGATTTCATGCTGCAGTTGTGAGTCTGTCTATGCTTTGTAATAATTCTGCACCTTTGTTCTGAGTGCTTTGCATCCATTTTAAAATGCTTGTACACTTAGTGGCTGGGGATTTATTTCAACCAGTAAAGTTCTTGCCTTGCAATCATCCAGTCCCGGTTTGACACCCCAGAATTCATGGAAACATGGGTTGTGGTGGCCATTTGTAATATCAGCACTCAGAAGGGAAGAGATTAATGGTCTTTGGAGCCTGCTGACTGGCCAGGCTAACCCATTTGCTGAGTATCAGGCCTACTAAAGACCCTGTGTCAAAACCACATTGAACAGCATGTGAGGAATGACAGCCGAGTTTGTCCTTTGGCCTCCACCATCTTAGGCACACATGTGTGTTAGGTTATAAAGCAGGCCACCAAATGGCAGCACTTTTTCCAAATGACAGACAGCCCTGGCCCAACCCATGCCAGATTCTTATTGGGTGAACAGAAACCGAACTCAGCCGTCCTCAGAAACCTCATGATGCGGGTTTCCGTCCAAGAAAACCCACCACCTCCCTTCTCTACACCTTATGGTCACCTACACCGGGGAAAGTGGGTCTAGCTCCCAATTAACCCCAACAGCCCGGTCAGTTCACAGACCCCATCCCGCTTTCTCTACTCTTGAGAAACAGCCCAGAGGTGCATCTATCTCCCAATAAACTGAGGAGTGGTCGGTTGATTTTGCTGTGCTTGCTTACAATGTGTAAATGTACATGCGCGCACACACACACATACACACACACACAAAAACGTGTACATATGTGCATACACATACAAATAGTACATTTAGAATTGTTATACTTTGTTGTGAATTCAGAGCTTTTTACATTAAAATCTTTTCTCTACCTGCTATTTATGTACCTGTGCTCACTTTTCTTTGGATTAACACATTCTTGCATCTTTTAAAAGTACTTTATGGGGTTGAAGAGATGACTCAGCAACGGAGCATTGTTTTCTCTTCCTGGGGACCCTGGTCTGTCTTCCCGAGCCTGAATGCAGCTCATAAGCACCTGTAACTTCAGTCAGTCTGACGACACTAAGTACAGAGGTCACATACAGATAATGCATGTGGGCAAAACACTCATACACATAAAATAAGAACAAAACAACCTTGCAGTGCTTCTCCATTCTGTGTTTTAGACACATCCCTGCAAACAGTAGTTTATTGTTAAATGTGAAACTGTCAGAACTTATGTTGTTGCTAAGGAAATATTTGGATCTACTTGTTTTTTGTTTTCTGAGGCAGGATCTCATGTAACCCAGGTTAGGTTCAAACTTGCTATGTAGCCAAGGCTAGCCTTGAACTCATAATCTTCCAACTTTAGCTTCTGGAGGAAGAAGTCCCTGAATATTTCTGCAGCTCGTTTGATTCTCGAGTGTTGAGTGTTTAGCACCAGAGTTGAAAGGCTTTAATCTGCTCTGAGATGTTCCCAAAGTTTTCTTAGTCTGGTAGCCCTACTCACATTTCCCGCCTACCTTTGGCCAATTGGCAGTTTTATTAAACCATTAGGCGGACAATTATTTACAATGGAACAGAATACAATCCCTCTACAAGGGAAAGTATGGCATTTAGGATCTCTGCTAGGAACCAGGAACAAGGACCCAGTAGGTATTTCTTCTTATGCTACACAGGGTTCATACATTTCTCCTGCTCTCCTTTGGTCTTTGATGGTTTTGGCTTCATCCCCAAGTTCTACACAGCAGCACTTCTTTACACCTGGTCTTCATAAGCCAAAGAGACTTTCTGGGAGCCCCAGCGTAAGCTTTGGGTCTGGGATTGGTTCCCTTGGCGAGGTGATGAGGCACCTTGATGGTCTTCAGTTGGCCATGGCACCACAGATCAGGGAACACTATTCAGTGGGGGTGAGGAAGGTGAATTCACCAAAGAAAACTGAGTATTGTTGTTTAGAGGGCTGGGGGGTCGGTGCTGTGGGGGCAAAGAGTAAGTGGCCTCTAACTTTCTCAACCATATGCTCAAAAACACAGCTGGAGTTGTGCACTCTCTTGTCCATGTTTTCATCATAGGTGGTGAATGTGTTCTTTTTGGACTGAAACCAAATAGGGTCCTCTGATGTCAAATTTGTGAGCCAAGTAAACATTGCATTGTTATTCTTACGAGGAAAAAAAATCACGAAGAAATCAACTGAGAGTCATCTTGCTGGGATTTCTAAACACCAGAGTTCAGACAAAGCAGTTTTCCAGTAAATGGAAAACGAGGAGGGTATTTCTAGAAAGGCCACTAGGATCACAGTCTGAGGTGTGGGTGTCCCCGGGTTCTCTAAAATATAGACTTGAGTGCTTTTAAGTGATACCTAGGGCCTGGAAGTAGGAGGTGGGACAGATTTGGAAGGCAGCTTGATCTCAGACAGAGGAAATTGCCTGTAGTCATTGGTAACATATTGTGAGCATCGGCCCTCCCCCACCCCCACCTTTGGGCTCCAGGAGACAAAACTGCATTTTAAAAAATGAGATTAAGTGTAACTTGTTTCTAGAAATAAAGTGTAAATTTCAAATTCAAGATGCAAAGAGATGAAGTTAATTAGCGCTCATCTTTTCACGCTGTTTGCTGTGCTGGTGACTAGGACAAAGGCTAATAACCGGGACCACCATTAGCCTAATCCACTGTGATACAGGACAGAAATCTGCATCATTTAATAATCCAATTTGGTGTCTCCTAACCAGTAGGGGTCCGTGTAGCTTTAAGAGTATTAGCTCTAAACTCCTTTAACTAATACCCCAAATGATCAACACCTCTGGAATATAAAATACACCGGCAAATGGATGGAAGTAGTCACAATCCACACACCTTGGCTCTCTGAGGGAGCCTGAGTGCTGGAACTCACATGTGTGTGCTGGGAATCAGGGCCTCTTCTTTTTAATGATACCAACAGGCAACTACTGAATGAGCGTGAAGCTAAGGACATAGTGAGGTTCTTGTGGCTCTGGGTTTACAGCACCAGCACAGAAGTCCTCCTGGGAACCATTTGTGCTAGCACCTCCCCCCACCCCGTGACCCCAAAACTTGTAAGACAGAGGCTGGTGGATCATGAACTAAGGCCAATGTCTGCTGCATGGTCAACCCTCACTTCCACAGGTCTCAAGATGATATTGCACGGCTCTGATCTTGTTTCTTCTATTTCCCAGTGATTGTAGGAAAGTCTCTCCCTCTCTAATGTTTACTTCTATGTGAAAGGTGATGTGGTGGTGAGTTTTTATTGCCAATTTGATGGAATTTAGGATTACTCGGTTACAGATTTATGGGATGTCTGTTGAAGGGGTTTCTCAAGAGGTCTTACCGAGGAGTGGGGAGAGCTGTCTTAAATGCCCATCATTCTGTGGGCGGGGCTTCTGGACTGAATAGGAGGGGAGATGACCTGAGCACCAGCGGACATCGCTCTCTGCTCCCAAGGTGGCCAGCCACTTCAAGGTCCCGCCTTTCCTACCTCAATGGGCAGTGCTCTCACACCATGAGTCAACCCTTCCTTCCCCAAGTTTTTCAAGTGTGTGTCGTTACAGCAACCAGATAAAAAAACAATACATGTAGTAAGGGCTGTGAGCTAGTTAGATGGACAGACTGTCCTCCTCATCAGCACCTAAATTTCAGGGCCAGCACTTTGTTGCTTATTTTATTTATGGGTATGAATGCTTTGCCTGTGTCTATGTGTATGCACCATGTGTGTGCCAGGTGCCCACAGATCAGACAGGGGGCCTTTTGAGAACGCCAGCTAGCCAGTCTAAGTAAAATGGCAAGTTCTGAGTTTGGTTGAGAGACCCCTGCTTCAGGGAATAGGTGGTGTGGAGAGGGACCGAGGAGTCTGTTGATCTCAACCTCAAACCTCTTAGTTCTCATGCACACATATGTATCACCCACACATGTGTGCCCACACACTTATAAACATGCATGCATACATGCATGCACAGGCATCACATCCCCATACAAGTGATTTTGAAATACCCTGTAAAATGCTGAGCATGGTGGCTCACACCTGTAATTCTAGCACTCTGGAGGCTGGGGATCAATAAGTCTAAGTGATCTATCTTAAAAAATAAAAAAAAATATAGGAAAAGGAAGGGATGGGAGGGAAATGACAGCTCAACTCTTGGGGAGTTGTTGTTCCCTCATTTATTTACCGCTGTCGTATCACACCAGTACATGCCATAGCAGGTGTACACTCACGTTCTTCCGTTTCTATTCAGGAGCAAGGAAGGAAAATGTGTCCCTCAGACCCTCCAACCTACTAACGCTACCCGCAGTCTGATGCCCTAGACTGGTTAACAGGAACCCTGGGACTCACTCGCCGCTAGCCATGCAGAACCAGCCTCTCATTCCAACGCACCTCCTGGGTGCCAGGGTTACCCAGTTCCTTAACCCTAACCCCTATAAGTCACTTGTCTGGTTTTTCTGTGGCCTTGTTTTCCCATGGGGATGATGATATAATTTTAACACCCTCTCTCCCAGGGTGGTGGTTTATTGACGTTGGAAGTGCTACTAACTATAAGCATAAATGATGACTGCTGAGTAATCATGGAGTCAGAAAATACATTTGTTCATAAGGAGTTTTTAGAAGAGACTGCTCAGGAATTAGCAGCAACAGAAACAGAGCCAGATGAGTTTTTGAAAAACTCACTGGTATAAAACCTAGAAAAAAATCCCAAATATTAAATCCTCTTTGTGAAAGCACCTAAGTCACATAATAATACTAAGTTCCTTTTTAGAGATCTGAAAAATTCATAGGAATGAATATGAGGGGTCAGGGTGTCAGCTCAGGGACTCGGCTTCCATGCATCTCTGGTGCCCAGACCTGACTAGTGGCAATTCTCTGTGTGTGCCTGGAGCCTGGAGCTTCTGGACATGCTTGTCCTTTGGGCTCCCAGATGCATAGCAGGTCTTCCTATCAACATGATGTGCGTATGGCTGCCTGTGACCAGAGATGGAATTTTAAAGGGGCATTTTACCCTTGCAAATGCAGAACCTGGACTCTGATCTGGTTGCCTGGGTGTCACTACAGGCTGCTAGACAGACTTAATTGGTTTGAAGAAGTGAATAATACAGCCTCCAGCTTGTGAGCAGGGGCCTGGGAACCAGAAAATCCCTCTGGAGCTTTTGATCCCATCTTTAAAGAGGGGGCTGGGACTCAGGCAGGGAGGCCGGGTGCATCTCTGTAGAAAGGGCCTAATGAGGCCCTTCTGCCAGCTGCTCATGACAGAGGTGTCCACCTAGGCTAGGAAGAGGGTCTCCCCATTAACCTTCACCCATGGTGACCCTGCACAGGAGCTACATCTGCCGTGAATCTGAGCCCCGCCTCCCTGTAAGACAGTCTGCCTCTCCTCAGAAGGGACACACACCAACCAAACCATGTGGTACATGAGAACGAGGTCCTTGTGACCCAGATATGTGAAAAGGTGGGTATCTGGCTGAACAAAAACCTTAGAGTCATCTTGTGGAGACCATGGACATTGACTCTAATGGATGTCATAAAGGCACCTCACCCTTTCTTAAGGAAAACAAAGTTACTGAAACAGAAAAATATTTCTTAAGTAGAAATTAGTTTCTTCTTTGGTGACTTGTTAAAGTTTACCACAACGCCATTCAAAACTTTCAGGCACTTGGCTTTTTTTTTCTTTTTTTGCTTTTAATATCCTTTACCTTTTTAATAAAAAGTAAAAAACAAACAAAAAATACATCCATGTCCTAAATAGAACCTTTCTATGTAAATATCTCACTAAACAAATAAACATAGGACCAAACAAAATATGAAGCTGTGAATAGCAATATGATATATTATAAGCATTTATATATGTATGTATATATTATATATGAATGTGCAGGTATATGTGTGTGCACCTATGTATGTATAAATATGTAAATATTTGCCTACATACACATCACACACACATACGTATTTATGCTGACCTCTTTTAAATTGAAGTCCAAGGCACTTTTTACAATGAACAGGTTAAAGCCATTAATTAAGAATATAACTGTTTCTGGGTACATATCAGTTTAGGGTACCGATATCAGAACTCACATCTTTCCTTGCCCACCTTGCTTGATGGGACAAACAAGGGAGTGGCCTCAGGAGATGAGGAGTATATCCAAATGGTTGAACTGAGTTATTTTCCAGCCTCCAAGAGGAGAATCCTCACTGCAAATGCTGCCTTCTTCATGGGAGAGCAGGAGACCAGAGATGCCCAATTCCTGCACTATGCTTGAAGACCCGGGACCCTTCTATCCAGGGACTTGCCCATGGCTCCCCCTTCTATCTGATGGCCCACTGCCATAGACTAAAAGGAGGCTCTGAGAAGGCTCAGAGCTGTGACCTCAGAGGTTTTTTCACCACAGAGTAGAGAAAGGCCATCTCCTACTAACATTACAGTTCATGTATATCATTTAAACTGTGCAATATCAAATGGAATTTTAAGATGTACACACCTTTATCCTTACAATCATATAAGATTGTAATCATCAAGCAATTTGGTAACTGAGGCCTGAGAAAGAAATAGCTGAATTTTTTAATTACTGGTCACCACCGTAGTGTGGTGAGGTCAGTACTTCTCATTTGCATACGGATCACCAGGAGCCAATTGTGATTGAGTGGGCTGTTGTGGGGCCTGGGGATCTGTTTCTAATAAGTTTAAGGGGATGTAAATGCTGCCAGTCTGTGGCTTTCACCTGCAGTAGCAAGGTTTAGCATATGGCTACACACATGAATTATTGTCCAGAGCCTGCCTCCTCTAAATCTGGAATTTGGATTCATTTCCTTGATTGTGGATAAGTTACAGCTTTGTTAGGAAAGGTCAGAAGAATAGATGTGTTCTCTATACATGTAAACATTGTAGCCAGTCTATATAGTGCTAGCTGGAAAAGCCAAGATAGCTCCATTTTTGAGCAGGAGATGTATAAAGAAAGAAATCAATGTCTCTCAGTCAATTACCAAATTGAGAGTTAGCTCATTTCCATTACCCAGTGAGTAGGTAACATGCTAAGAGCAAATGCCCTGGGGCTCTGATGGCTTCAAAGAGGCTCAGCCTAGCATATAACGAGGAGTAATACAAATGCTGAGAGACACAAACACAACTTGTGCACACAGATGGCCCTGGCGACCTCAGCCCAGTGAAGCTGGACTTTTAGATACTTGACTGTCACTGGGAATGACTAACAGGTGCCACGGAGGCCCGAGCCTTACCTAGGCTAAAATTCAGTGAGACTTACAGACTTCTAGTCTCTTGTCCAGGGCAACATCTGTGGTTTTTTGCATCATCTGTGGATCTGTGTGCGCGTTCCCAGAGTTTGTGAAGGAAAGAGGCAGGCAGGTAACTCTCTCCTGATGCTACTTGGTCTGCACCTGTCCATTGTAATGCAGAAGTGATGTCAGGAAGCAGGGAGATGTATGGACTTACAGAAGACTTCCTTCATCCATTTGATACTGGATAGGACCCTGGCCATTCAAAGGAAGGGACTCTGAACTCTACATGTGTCTCAGATGCCATAGCGAGAAGGAAGGAATGGGTTTCATGAGCCACTTAATTTTACTGGAAGGGGAAATGTGGTCAGAACCACCTCCTCCCAGCAGGAGTAAATAGCTGACGAAAGCCAGCTCTCTGCTGGATCATCTGCTGGGTCTCCCAGTGCTCATCCTGCCTCCTCCTCAGGCATCATTGATAAACTGCAGACACCTTATCTCCCAGAGAGATTGCCAACTCAGAGAAGTGGGTCTCTGGTTTTCACTGGGCCCTGCCTGCAGAGAATTGTAATCTTGGCTGTCCACTTATACAAAGAAACTCAATGCTTCGAATTTTGAGTATTTTGAGGCAAAGTTAAAAAAGACTCTTTTTAAATGCCCAAGTCTGATATTGCCGGAGGAAAGCTGGTTGGCTGTGCCGGAGGCAATAATTTACAGAATGGGTTCTTTGCATTTAGATGGAAAGAGTCTACGCCGCTACTAAACTGGCTGACAGGTACTTAAGGAGAGATGGCTTTAGAAATCACTTCTGAAATGGCTTGATAGAATTTAGGGTAGAATTATTCTTCTAAACTCATGTCAGGGCTATTTTTGTCTATACTACTCAGTCTCAGAGAATGAGAATATGGCCATGAGGCAATGCCACGGAACCAGAACTCTGGGCCTGGGAGTCAGCAGCCACTAACAGCGATGTGTACTCAGAAACAGATATTAGGAAAGCAGGCTGTCAGTCAACCTGCTAAAGACTAGCTTGATACAAAATGTTAATCCAAAGTTACAATATATTTTATAATATAGCAATATATTTCATATTTAAAATAAACTGTTATGCTTTCTCCTATCATTAAAAAATAGCAAGCAGTACAGAGGCAAGATGCAAATTCACACTGAAGCCGTCTAGTTTGGAATATAAACACTTTCGTTTCTGAGTTTGCAATGAAAATGTTTCCACCATCAACATCCTAGAACTCCGGTTGTTCTCTTGTGGCCAGCACAGAATGGAGAGTCTGGGACTAAATCCATCGAGTTATTGCGCCATTAAACACCATGTATGATGAAGGTGGATCAGTTCTGGTCGGGATCCGAAAACTGACACCGCTCAAGAATGTCATTTAGCCCCGTCCTCCCTCTGGGAAGCTGGATGTTGGCTGTTCCTTCAGATTCATTGGTTTTTGTGTGTATGTGTTTTTCTTTTTTGCCACTGTTTCTATTTATCTTATCTTATTATACTTATTTGTTTATTTTTTTCCAGAACTGTCAGCGTCTCTTTGGGATCTTAACTAGAGGTTGGTATTGGATTTGTGCTTTTCCCCCTCCAGCTTTGCTTGGTCACAATGTCCTTGTCTGTCCAGGCCGGAGGCTACAGCTTCCAGAATACATTTCTCATGTGTAAACAACTGTTGCAGGGCACGTGGCACCGGGTTTGGAGGTGGTCTGTTGAAGGTTTCACAATGTTGTTCAGAGGGAACTCCAGTTTGCATTTGAGTGTTTCCAGTAATAGCATAAGACCAAAAGATCGAAGTGACATTCTCCTCTGTGGTTGTATATTGTCTGCTGCACAGGGCACTTGTTCATAAACTGTGGCCTATTGCAACAAAAATCCACATACTCCTTGTCTAGCAGGAGTTAACCACCAGTAGATAATTGTGCAGCCTAACACAGGTTTCCTACTACCACAGGCAGACACTATTGCTACCCCTTCCTTCCCGCTGTCTCAGGGCTAGCTATAATGCCATTCCCCAAATGTTTGCTTTGGCAGTAATGGAGAAGGAAGGGATACTGTCCAAGGCGTGATCAAGCTAACCAGCTACAAGGGAGAGAAGGGACTGTTCATGCCTTCCAGGAAGCCTCCGGATAAGACCATGAAGTCAACAGGGACAGCAAAATGATCACTAATGAATCCTTAATCTGCATCTAGAGGCTTTGGGGGAGTGGAGAGACTGTATGAAATGGGGACCTGGTTGAGCATTTAAAAACAGTAGATTAGGAACCTTCGGGTAGCTCAATGGTGTCACAGTGTCTCAGCTGGGCTTCTCTAGCAGTGGCCAAGCTGGCTGTCTGAGATGAAACACTGACCCTTGGTTTTGTCTATACTGTTTGTCACACTTTGGAGGAGGGGGAATTCCAGACCTATGCACAAACCCCATCTTTCTCCCTGTTGATTTTACTATCTATCTGGTTACTTTTTGATAACTATTGCTACATTCAAATGCAACATCTAAGTATGGGCTAGCCAGTTAAGGCTGCAGAGTTGACAACAGGGGATTCATTTTGTCCTCTACTGAATACTTTGAACTTGATATTAACTCATCTTCACCTTTAAACACATAACCCAAGATAAACTTGGCTGCATATAGAGATACGTGACTCCAGTCTCAGATTTTTACCTATTCTGTTTTTTTTTTAATCACTGATTTTCTTCTTTCCATGTCTTCTTTGCAAGGAAATTACTGAAAGTGAAGGGGGAAATCTCTAAATATATTAAAATCATTATTTTTAGTGTCTTTTCTTGGCCTTTAATAACTTGCCCAGCACCAAGTTTCATGTACAATTCCTACATCTTCAAATTTAAAAATTTAAAATTAAAACTGGACGTTGCTGGGGCCACATTGACTGGGGTCACAGTCGTCACCGGTGACTCATGGCTATACCCTCTCATTTTTTTGGATTATATCTAGAGATGTGATGTCATGGAGTTATGTATTATGGAGTGGGAAGAATGGTTCACAGACATTTCATGACAATTTATTGATGATGATCACATATGTGGCCTTTGAGCCAAAGGAGCAGATTTTTATTTGGACTTCAATCTTAGGAGAAATGGACTTTTAGTTGGGTGTAAATTACCAACTGATGCTATGTCCTGAAATTCCACTGAGCTCAGTGGTCTTGGAGTATCACAGTACATCCCTGACTTCACAGTACATGAAGCTATAATATGGCTTAAGCAATGACAGGGTAGTTCTATATTTTTAATTCAAGTGTCTAGATAGTTGGGGAGATATTTGAGTGCTTCTGTCTGCTACTGCATTCCTGGAAAGTTAGTAGGAGAGAGCCTCTGCCATTGGTCAGCCTTCTAGGAGTGGGTGGAATTCAATCAGTCCAGGGATAGAATGATATTACAATAATCCATGGCTTTAATATGCAGCCCACTCTTGAGAATCAAACCTGTCCTACTATCACACAGCCCTGGGATCTCCTAGCCTCCTTCCCCACTGTCTGAGATGCTCAGGTAACTTGGGCCAAAAGATACAGGAATATATCTGGGTGAATAGGATCAGGATGCCCAATACCTAGGTCACCACTGAAGGTTGATTGTATTTGCAAAAGAAGTATTACTTCCCACATCAAGCTGAAATACTAGGACAGAGAAGCAGCAGTTCATTGGCCATTGCAGAACCAACCTTCAGAACCTGTCACTTTTTATGAGATATATTCTTTTGCTAGAGATAAAACTACACACAGTTATTGCACCATCCACAGGCCAGGCTATACTACAGATGCCCACATGTCTCTCCAATGCTAGTGGTTCCCTCCTGGAAACAACTCCTGCCGTTCTCTTGACTAGCATTTCTAGCTTAGTCTCTAGGGTTTACTTAGCAAAAACATCAACACAAAAACAGAGTTTAGACTACGTCCAGACCAGGATGAATACAAGACAGGAGAGGCAGTGGGATCTTACATGTCATTTGTGTGAAATGGAGAGTAAGTCCCTGGCTGTGCCACGCCTACAGCTGCACAGCACAGGAGCACAACAGGATGCAAGGGAGGGCAGGAAAGAGCAGTTGATGGCTATAGGCCAAATGGCCAGTAGCCTTTATGTTTATGAACTGAAATCAATGCTACAAAAAAGCCATGTGGCTATTTCATCTGTTTGTATACATGCCTGTAGGTATGGTTAAACTGAAAACAGAAATACCATTCTTGGGATAAAAGTAATCTTTCAGATAATTAATAATTAAAAGAACAAATAAAAGGAATTAAACACTAGCGACAAATGTGGCCTCTCTAGTGTGCAAAACAGCTAATGAAAATGCTCAAGGGAGTGATCAAGACAGACCATCCAGAAGCTGGGCCATTAGACAAGAGCAGAGGCTGGGGTGTCAGCGGGTGAGTGGAACAGCTCTAGTCTAGCATACATGAGTCCGAGGGTCTGGTCTCCAGCTCTGCAAGCAAAACACAAGACAGCGACAACAGGACAGAATGACAGACAAGAGACTCAACAAAAGACCAAGAGTGACCTCCATGCCCGCTTTGTCTGCCTCACTATCCAGCAATTCTCTGTCCTAGGAGCCCAGGCCCAGCATTGCACAGGAAAAATCCACACAATAAGGCAGTGCCTCCAGGGTGGCCATTACTCTCAGGACTGCAGCCAAACACAGGTACACCCTTTTGTACGTCCAAAGACAGATGAACTATTCCATTTATAGCTTCTTATAAGCAGAAATCAAAGAACCTCTAAATGGGGAAAGTGATAAATGGCTTGACACTTTTTATGTCACAGCTGTTGTGTATGGTCAGATCATGGAGCAATGGGGAAAATAAATAAATAAATGAGTACCTGTTCCTATCCTGGATCTAGATGTTCATGGAATCTCTTGGAGTCTGAGATTCAGGGAAGTAGTTTTTGACCCAATGTGAACATGGTACAGGAGGAACAGGCCTCTAACAAATGCATTCTCTCATTCTGCACTTTCTGGGGCTCCCTGTGTTCTCACAGTGTTTCATTTTGAAGTGATTTCAGGAAAGGTAGAAGAGACCACTCTCCATCCTTCCCCCAGCTCAGCAGGGAGGCACTGAGCCTTTCAAGCTCCTGCATCTCAGGCTGGAACCTGCTGCTGGGTGAACATGTATCAACAAAGGCCAGACAATTGTTCTCTTCACTACAGTGGCACTGGACATGCTTACCCCCACATCTCCCACATACGAACAAGGAAGTATTCAGGGTCCATTGGCAAACAGCTTATTTGGCTGGAAGAAAACTCTTCAAAAGCTGTTATTTTGAAGCATGAGTTTATCCCTCCGATGCCAACAGTTTGGGGTCTGGCATGTTGTGTGCTCAGGACATTGTGTAGGAGGGATGTGCATCTTCAGTGATGTAGGATGTGGTGGCCAGTACCTGCTAACCTCCTCACCTAAACACATCTAAACACACTTGTCTCAGTGCAGATTGAGAGCTCACTCTTTGTGTGCACAGCAAGGTACTATGTCCTTTCGTTTTGGGCTCAACACAAACAAAAAAAGGGACTTGGACTGAATAGCTGTGTGTGTGTTTGTTATTATTATTGAATGGAAAGTCTGGCTTTTTATTGGCCTGTGTCACCACTACCCCCAACCTAATTTGGGTATGTCCATTTTGGAAAGTTCTGGGCACCCAGGGGCTTCCTTGGACCAAAGAATGGGAGAGTGGTGTGTCGAGGTCCCGAGGCAGCCTGCCAGGAGTCCATTTGAAACCTGGTACCACCCTTGCCCAGCGCATCCCACTTTATCTGGCTTCACTCTCAGCTGCTCCAGAGTGGCCGCCCCTCCCCAACTCCCTGTGAAAACCTGAGATTGAGCAGGGATTTCTGGTCTCAGCCAGCTCTGCAGCAAGGGCCCTGACAGAGGCGTTGCTTCCTGTCACCTCCTCTTCCAGCTCCCAAGTAGAGGCACCTAAACAGAGATTAGATTTCTGGTTTCAAGGCATCTCGAACAAAGCACGCAGAAAGGACTTGAGTTAGCTCATCAGCCCCAGCTCTCTTCTTCCTGTTCCCTGGTCTGAAACTTCCTTGACAACAAATCGACCAGGAGAGAGTTGATTTGCATCTTAAGACCTATGGGTAATGCTTCTGGAGTAGGGAGTTTTATTTAGCAACTGCTTGAACTTGTGTATGGGGTTGGGAAGGAGGTGGAGCTGATCCCGATGGGGCTGTCAGAGGGAGGTGCGTGGCTAGTTCCCACTGCCACACTGATGCCTCGGGCCTCCACGAAGGCAGTGAGCAGCTGCTGCTGCTGCTGGCGCAGGGTGTCTGCAATGAGCAAGGGCAGAGAATTGAAGCTGGCTGTGAGGTGCTCCAGCTTGGATTCCAGGCTACCCATCTGCTTCTCTAGGTCCTCACTCCGATCATTGAGCTCCGTGATTAAGTCATACATGACATTCTGCATCTGGGGGAGACAGAGTGGAAGATGGGGACCATCACCACAGAGGAATCTGCCACAGGGAGATAAAACGTCCTCCACCTTGCAGTAGGAACCACCTCTACCCAGTTGTGTCCCATGTCACCAAAGGAAACTCCAGGACTTTTCAGTTGGTGGAAAGTCTGAAATGGGCACTCTAATTTTCAATATTCTTAAAGGAGTGGGTATCAGTGATCAATTATATTGTTTTGTTTCATTCTTTTGATACAAGGTCTCACTAGGTAACCCTGGATGACCTGGAACTTAGTATGTAGACCCTGTTGTATTTGAACTCACAGAGATCTGCCTGTTTCTGCTTTCTGAGTGCTGGGATTAAAAGCAGGGTCACAATGCTGAGCTCAGTTATTGTAAATATGCACAGAAAAAAATTCTTTTTTTCTTGAATGGAATACAGTTCTAAATGGCTCTTAGATTCATACAAAAGGCTAGCATCTCATCTACTGATTCAAGAGAAGGTACTGGGGCTGGAGAGATGGCTCAGCAGTTAAGAGCACTGGCTGCTCTTCCAGAGGTCATGAGTTCAATTCCCAGCACATACATGGTGGCTCACAACTGTCTTTAATGGGATCTGATTCTCTCTTCTGGTTTGCTTGAAGATAAAACAGGCCACTCTTATACATAAAATAAATGAGAGAGAGAGAGAGAGGGAGGGAGGGAGGGAGAGAGAGAGAGAGAGAGAGAGAGCACTGAGGAGAGGATGGCCAATGCTACAGACTCAACAAGTCAAGGTCAAAGCTGAAACCTTCAGTTCACTAGCAGGTCCCTTAATATCTCTTAGCCTGGCCTCCTTATAAAATTGAAGTTAATAACTACACATAGTTATGAGATTGCTTCTCCACCCCACTCCATTTCTATTCAGAAGCCATAATATAGAATATAATGAATGCATCAGGCATGATCTTGAACAGGAAGGAACCTGCCCTGCTGAGGAGCTGCCCCTCTATACCTTGGCCTAAGAAGAAGAACAAGGCCTGGAACAGGTTGCTTCTTTTAATGGTCATCCCAGCTGGCTGAGGTCTTGGTTAATTCGATTGCACCGACTCCCTGGAGCAGTCATGCTTCCCATACTAGCCGGCAGATAATGCCTCGAAGGTGCTCCTGATGGTGTCCTGCTCCAATACTGTCCTACAGTGTTCTTGGGTCCTACTCATTCCCAGAACTGCCTGCACTGACACCATGTGGCTGGCCCTGTACCAGCTGAGGAATCCTAGACTACACCATACCCAGTCAGCAGCACCAGTACTGGCTCTCACTTGGATAGGAGTCTCACACTCCCAGAGTGAGAAAATGGGGTTCTGACAGAAGCGGGTGGGTGAACTGTGTCTGTGGGATCTGCCAGTGACACCCTAATCTCATTGTATCTGTCACTGCTTGGTTCCCAACCTGTGGGCTGCGGTTCCAGATATTTACATTATGATTCATAACAGTAGCAAAATTATAGTTAGTTATGAAGTAGCAACAAAATAATTTTATGGTCAGGGGTCACCACAACATGAGGAAAGGTATTAAAGGGTCACAGCTTTTGGAAGGTTAAGAACCAGAGCTAGGAGAATGTGAAGCCATAGTGACCCCAGAGGTCAGAGAAGCAGGAGGCAGGAAGCAGAGGGTAAAGGCAGAGTACACTCATGCAGCCCCAGAGGGTCAGAAGAAGTGACAGTGAGGTTGCAGAGGAGCCCCCACCTTTTGCAATTGGAATATTGGAGGAGTTGATATAAAGACAGCTCCTTTTTAGTCTGCCTTGTCACCAGAAAAAGGGTGACACCCTTAGGGAAAGGGTGACCTGAGTAGCCAAGTGCCTCCTCACAGGGCATGGTCCCCTAGACTGGATGAACCACACATCCCAAGCTGGGCCACAGGGGCACCCTGATGAACAGTGTGACTGGGCGATAGTTATCTTGCTCCTTGGGTCCAGTTTCCCATCTGAGTTCATAACCAGCTCTGTCATTTGCGACCTCCACAGCTCACAAAGCAGCTTTCCAGCTCCTATTTTATCTATGCACCCAAGCTTGAGATGCTGGGAGTTGTTTTTACATCCCATTGAAGAAGGTGAAGGAATTGAGCCAGGGGTCCAAGCCCTCCCAGCTCTGACATGATACATAGGGCCTGGCTGATATAAAAAATGCTGTTGGGAGGCCATAATCTTTTTTTTTTTTCTAAAACATTTACTCTGTATATTGCTTTATTTTATTTTATTTTTTAATGGAGAACAGATTCATTTTGGTTCATGATCTCAACAGTTTCAGTTTACATGGGTGGAAAGGACATACTGAAGCAGAGTAGCTCATACTACCGTTGTTGAGATATATCTATTGGCTGTTGTATTAAGCTTCTGGCCTGGACTTTCAGGCCTGCCCCAGAGGTTTGACCAGCAGACTGGCAGTCTGGCAGTCCGGGGAGGCCACATTCTTAATGTAGGGAGGAGCAAAGTGTGGAAGTAGGGAGTTGGGAGGTGCAGCATAAAGGGAAAGGGAGCAAGCATGGCGTCATGATGCTTTCCTACCGTTGCCAGTGCGTGATGGCAGATGCTGAACCGGTGGAAACCCACATGAAACACACACAGTTGCTGCTAAACTCTAGGCTGGTCCGTGGGACGAAAAGATGAAGACTAGATGGATGAATGTCAGAGGCGTCTCCTCCTAGGTCTATGCCTGTCCCTTAAGATGGCTTTGCACACTCTTTATTGCCATGTGTTTCACTGTCCAATTACATATGGCTTAATTTCCCAATGCAATGTAGGAGAATGTCTTTCTAACTCACCGAGTGTGTGTGTGTGTGTGTGTGATGCATGTGCCTCTGTAGGTGCCAGTATATGGGAGCAAGCGTATGGAAGCCAGAGGGGTATCTTTGTAGAGTATCTTTCTCTGGTGTTCTCTGCCTTATTCCCTTGAAACAGGGGCCTCTCACCGAACCAGAAAACTGCTGTCTTGGCTAGGCCAGGACTGGCCATCAAACTTCACTTGTCTGCTCACCAATGCCTGGCTCTCAGTGCCAGTGCTGGGCATTCAAACCCAGAACGTCTCCTGAGAATCCCTTATCTCCTTGGAATAAATGGCTCCATTTACAACATTTTAGTAGGTGTTAGTAACTGAACTCTAGGGTATTAACCAACATGCCCAAGACTCCAGGAGTCCATTCACTTCCTCCCACACTGGGCTCTGAGAAACCCCACACTCCACCTAAATACCCCTTCCAGTGGCATATGGGTCTGTGGGCATCTTTGCAGCTGTGACTGAAGTCCTCACACATAGGAGGCCCCTTGTTTGCCTTGATCCCTCTATTGAATGAGGCGCCTGCACATGACCCAGCAACCAGTCATTCCTGCTTGCAGCCTCTTTTCAAAGGGTGCCTAATTGGCCTGAGGGAGTTCCCTTGCTTTCCCAGGGAATGAGTTTCCATTACAATTGACATCTGCTGGAATGTTCTGCCAGCCTGGCCCTGGGCTGTGCACTTGCTATATAATTTCTATGAGAAGGCAGTGGGGGACGGGAGCCCTCACTCAGCTCTGCCTTCAGTGCTGATTTTCAGGAAAAGTCTTTTTATGATGTTTATAGCAGTAAAGTCAGGAAACACTGAATGGCAATGCCATATTGGGCCTTAAGACCTTAGGCTCTCAGGAGCTCCATGTTCACTGTGGGCTGTCTGCTTGTTGTGAAACACACACACACGCACACGCACACGCACACGCACACGCACACGCACACACACATACACACACTACCACCACCATCAGTTTGAGGTCTGGAAAAACTGGGCTGTATTGATCAGAAGGCACAGGAAAATGAATTTCTATTATAAGAACAAATTAAAAAGAACTACCTGAAGATACATAACCGAGACTATCTACAGGGCCCTTCTCCCATCTGGTCCTCTCTAAGGTGCTTCCTGTGTGGTTCAGTCATCTTTAGAAGCCCCTGGATACACTGCTAATAATCAACACACCAGTAAGAACTGGGTTGGCTAATTAGTTATGAACAAAGACAGATATGAGCTATTTAATTTAAGAAACAAATGCCAAGTGTTAAAAGACAGGACACACCAGTAGATCACAAATGTAAAAACATGAACCTAGACCTTGTTAACCAAGGACAGTTGCCTGCCTTCCTGGTCATGTACTGTGTTCTATGGATTTGGGCCAGGTCTCCTGGATGCCACTCACCTTGGAGAGGTCCACCAGGGTGTTGGCTTGGTCACTCAGCTTCCTTTGCTCCATCTTGACTCCCCTCAGCCTGTGGGGAGAGTCGGACAGGCAGGTCAAGTCCACACTAAGCCTTAGCCCTTCATTGCACCTAAGCGTGGGACTTGGCATTAGGACCTTGCACACAGGCAGGAGCTGACACACTCTTGTCCAGGCCCCAAGAGAGCAAACTCTTGCTCAATGCCTGCGTTACTTCCACTTCCTTGTTATTTCAAGTCATTCCACTGTCTGTGCATGTGTATGTGTGTCCATGTGTGTGTCCGTGTGTGTGTCCGTGTGTGTGTGTGTGTGTGTGTGTGCCCATGTGTGTCTGCAGATGTGTGTCTATCCATGTGTATCTGTACATGTGTGTGTGTCCATGTATGTCTGTGCATATGTGTGTATGTCTATGTGTGTCTGTGCATGTGTGTGTGTATCCATGTGTGTCTGTACATGTGTGTATTCATATGTGTCTGTGCATATGTGTGTGTATCTATGTATGTTTGTTTCTGTGCATATGTGTATATATCTATATTTATGTGTGTCTACACATGTGTCTCTGTCTGTGCATGTACTCCCTGACTGGGAGCTTTCTGAGTAGAGTGGAGTGGACATACCTCCTTGGTTGGGGAAGCTACAGTGGAGCTGCAGAACCCCACATTCACTTTGGCTACAGGCTCACTACTCACTGGTGAATAGCTTGGAGGAACTTCCTCTGGTGTTTCCTGACTTTGGCGTGGTCAATCTTCTTTAGCAGCTTTGTGTGTTTATAGATTAACCATGTTTCCCGGAGGACATTGGCGGCGGCATTCTTGATCTAAGGAAAAGGAAGCAAGCCATGGTCAGGTCAAGTCCTAGGTTCACACAGTATGTTTTCCTTGCATGTGTGGTTACCATCTACCTCCTGAGAAAATACTTCCTCAAAAATCTATTTTCTTAATAAAGAGCATGAAGCTGAGAAAAGAGGATTAAAATGCATCTCTTCTTAATCTTGTATTAGACGGAGTAGACAGAGATGGAGATGAGAGACATTTCTCCTCCTCAAAGTTTCCATTGCTGCCGTTGCTGATGCTGTATTTAGACAGGCTGCTTAGCAAGGTCTTGAAGTCTGGGGTACAGTCTGGATCAATAAATACATGCCACCCATTCCCTCACATTCTGGGTACCACACATACTTCATCTGGGAGTAGTAAGTTCCCTACCAAATGGAGATTTTAAAAGGTGTCTTTGAGGAAATGTCTTTCCTCCAAACCGAAATCCTAGGTACCAACAAGATCATTGTTCCTTTCCTAATCAGCCAAACATGATGTGCTGCAATTTTACATGTAAATGTAATTGGCACAAAACTAAAATCATCCCAGGGATATCTAAGAATCAGGGAAGATGCTTAGGTGTGAGAGCAGAGCTGTTTCCCTGAGACTGGTTTCCTGGGGCACTGCAGTCACACAGTTCCACATACAACTCTGTCATCTGTTGACATGGAAACCACCAATATCATCCAGCTCACAACTGAGCTGAGACATATCAATGGCATCCAGATGGCACGGGGCAAAGTTTTAATCCAAACACAGACATCTTCAACACTTAGTGGCAAGAACAAGAGAAAACAGTCCTTATTAAGCATAAGCTGAATGTAGTTTTGATTAACCATCTCCATTTCTGTCAGCTAGCACTGGCACAGGACCACAGGCCCAGGGCCTGGAAGTGAGGGGACCAGCTTAGAAAAGATCAGGTGACTTGTCAGATAGGATTTTAATAAAATCAGAGAGTGTAGATCAGCTTCTGCAGACTGACACCAACAGATGGGGCGTAGCTAACATGCTGAGATGTGTGGGAAGGCCTGGGAAACATTGTTTTGCAGGCTGATAATGTGTGTGTGTGTGTTTCAAAAAGTCTATTACTAAGGATGGGTTATATTCTTCATTAGCACTGATGTGATGTTTTTTAAAGAACATCTAAGTCTTCTTAGGAGTGTCGAAGTGACATAAATATTGCTTTTGTTGTTGTTGTTTAGTAAAAAAAAAAAAAAGATCTACTGTGAAAAAATAGTTTTACATGTTTTATTGGCCACCTCTGACATTTTCTTGTTTGACAGTGAGCAGGTAGTAGTGAGTTGAGGCTGGAGATGCCCACTGTCTGGCTAACAAGGAGGGGCAAGCAGATGATGGGCTTTGGGCCTTGACTCTGGTTGACTAAAGGTGGGGAGGGGGGAGGGCTTTCTCCCAGCAGAGAAGATGCTGCTGCTGTCCTTTAAAGGGATGGGGAATTTGCTATAGAATTTTTTCAGTTTCTGTGGGTGCTTGGCCTCCAACAAAAGCCTTAAAAGTAAGTAGCAGAGAAAAAGACTGCCCAAGCCTTCACAAGGATGAGCCAGCCCTACTTATCCAGTCCCTTCTTAGAAAGGCTCAGAGAGCCGCAAAATAACAAAAGTGACAAGCCTTTGACTACAGTCTTTGTCTCCTGCCAACAAACATTTGAAGTCCTGTGCATCATTAAGCAATTTAGGAGCAAATGCGTAATTATCTATAAGATGAGGGGAAGACATATTGAGCTAACACACACACAGACATATACACACACAGACATATACACACACACACATACTCACACATACACAGATACACACACACAGACAGATATACACACACTCACACACACATTCACAGACACACAGACACACTCACACTCACACAGGCACACACACACCCACAGATACACACACAGACATACACACAGAGACACACTCAGACACACACACACACACATACACACACGAACGCCCCTCAGCCCATCAGCTTACCAATGACAATCAGTCAATGTGGATTTGAGCACTATATAAATCTTAAGGTGTCAGACAGACATTAGTTATTATTTACAACTCAAACTCCCCAGTTAAAACAGAAGGGAATGGTTTCAGAGATGGACTGACAGGCCAGACTCACACAGAGGGCTAATGGCCAAGTCTTAAAAGGGTCAGGTCCAAAGAGGTGCATACGATTCTCATATGGTCTGAAGGGAGGCAGGTCTGGACTTCATCTGAATTCAAACAGAACCATTTCCTCTTTCCCAGGATCAAGGAATTGGGAAAGATGTTAGTTTGGTTTTTGTCTTGATTTTTTAAAGTCATTCTGGCCCCCATTCAGCAACATGACAGAGCACAGACTTCAACTCTTGCCTTTAACTCCAGCCTGAATGAGGGATCCTGAAGCCACAGTTTGGCTAGGTGGCAAAAAAGCATCACATCATCTTTACAGATTTGAGAGGGAGGCCCCTGAGCATTTGGGAAAATAATGTTAAATGCAAGCCCTTGCACTGACTGAAATTAATTGCCAGCAAACAGCCTGGCACAAAGCTAAGTAGGTCGATATCTGCGAGAGAAAAAGCAATAGGCTTTTAACTGTCCTTGGCTCTCCCGGGTCTCCCTCCATTTCACCTGGCGCCTGGCTCTGAGCATGGCTGAGAAGAGAGAACCATTTCTGTCCCTCTTGGGGCCTGCTCTGCCTCCACAGTGTGGAGACAGGTGCACTAGGAACTCTCCTGATAAACAAGGGGACCAAACCTAAAAGATGTTTCCAGGATGCAGAACTGGGAAGGTCAGGGCTTGAAAGGGAAGCAGTGAACTGGTGAGGACTGTCCAAGGTTGGCTCTGATAGGCTGAGTATCTTGAGGTACCATCAAGGGTGACTAGGGAAGGGTCTTCCAGGCCCATACGCGTATGCAGGCTGACTGTGCTCACAAAGTCTGTTCCCTCAGTACCTCCCACATGGCTCTTTTCACTCTGAGAAGGGCCTATATGCTACAGAAAGGACTTGCTGTTGTTTTGGTTTTGGACAGGGTCTTACTACACAGCCCTGGAAAGCCTGGAACTTGCTATGCAGACCAAGCTGGCCTACAGAAAGCCCCCTGCTTCTGCTTTCTGAGTGCTGGGATTAAAGGGACATAGCACAGTCAGTACCTTGCTAGGAAATGTTCTTCACACATTAGTGGGCCTGGGGAAGAAACAGGTCCAGTGGAGATTTCCCAAATAACTGAGTCAAGTCTCACCAAGCACTGTGCCAGGCTTCTGAGGACACTAATGACTGCATTAGTTCATATATTAACCTCCAGACAAATGCAGTAAGTAGGTGGGTTGTTAGCTCTACCTTGGATCTATTGCTGAACTCTCTGAGATTTCTTTTCTCCACCCATTTAAAGGACAATGAATGGATATTAATGTGTACCTATGATAAGCCAGACACTGTCCCAGGAAGTGAGAGTAGAAAGATCAACAAATCAATAACATTCTCTTAAAAACAAAACAAACATGATGTAGCCTAGACCAACCTTGAACTCACTATTATCCCAGACTAACTTCAAACTTAAAATCCTTCCGAAGCAACTTGTTGGGATTACAAATGTGCACTAACCATTCCTGGTGAACTGATAGCATTCTTGCTGTTGTGGAATTTATAATCTTTGGATGAGGAAGTATGCAGTTAAAAGTACAGCATCAGATACTATGTGCTCCAAAGAAAATTTAAAGCATGGCTCAGGGATAGAATCTTGCAAGTGCTATTAATCTGCAAAATGGATTCCCTTGTTGATTAAGGAAGAACACACATAGAACATTTAGCATAAAGCCTGGCCATGATGTGTTTCAATGCACAGTTACTTTTTTTTCTTGTATCTTTCATTACATTTATCTCTTTACTGTGGGGATAGGATATGAACCACTGCTGTGGAATAATTCTTCTGTACACGGTGTGAACATATGTCACTGTGATTAGTTTTAAAAAAGAAGCTGTCTGGGCAATAGCTGAACAGGAGAAAGGTGGGTGAGAAAGCCAAGTAAGAATGCTGGGAGAAAGAAGGGTGGAATCTGGAGACACCAACCAGACACAGAGGTGCCACGCTAATAAAGGTACTGCCACGTGGCAGAGCGTAAATAAGGAATATGAGTAAACTTAAAATGGAAGAGCTAGTTAGCAATAAGCCTGAGACACTGGTCGAGTATTGTAATTAATATAAGCCTCAGTGTGTTTATTTGAGAGCATCTGCGGGACAGGAAAACTCTGCCTACACACCATGTATATATATAGAGAGGTCAGAGGATAATTTTTGGGAGTTAGCTCATTCCTTCTACCATGGGGTCCAAGGGATCAAACTTAGCTCAACAGGTTTGTCAGCAAGTGCCTTTTCCACTGAGCAGTCTCATAGGCCTACTGTTACTTTATTGATATTACTTTTCCAATATGTATCAGCTTCTCATGGCCCCAGCTCCCAAGAAAAGAAACACGCAAGAGGACACAAGTCTCTGCAGCCTGGGCCATAACATTCTATGTTACAGGCTGCTCTGGCCACCTCTTCACCAGGGTAGCTGTCACAGGACATCACAGGAGAGCTGTGAGATGCAGGGAGAGTGGCCAGGGCTGCATAGAGGATATAAAGAGCAGCTTTCTCAGGTACCCATGCCCTCAGTGGCCACAGGAAGCTAGCAGAGTACTTCCCCCATTGCTGGATACCCAACCATGCTCCCAGGAGCCCTACCCAGGGAACGGTGTCCCTCTTGGTTGGAGAGAGTAAAGGGGGAATCCAGGTCAGCCTGGCAGCTATGACTTTACTACCTCAACAAGTCAATGGGTGAAGCCTGACTGCCAGCCAGCCTGGCTCCAGAGCTTGACCAGAGGTGTACTATAACCAGAACTGAAGGAGGAGGATGCACTCCTCAATCCACCAGCCCCACCCTTTCCTCATCTTCCTCCACTGACTTCTTGCTGACTTCCTGAGACTATGCTCTGTCTCCCCACCCTTCGATGCCTCCCCCCCTTTCCTCCATCCTATGCAGGTCTGGGACCCTAGCCACTATGCAAAGCTCAAGGAACTGACCACATTGGTAGTGACAGGAGGCTGCTGATCCCTGCAGACAATCCAGAGCCCTGACAGCTGTGTGTGCTGGGCTTCAGGCCTCTCTCTTGACTTGGGTGTTCACGTCTGGTTTGGACCCACTCATCCCCAGAATCTTTCCTGTTCTAGCACACTGCTTTTCTACTATTGTTAGTAAAGAGACACCATGCCCAGTCGCTCCGGGTCACAGCCTTTGCAGGAATGTCATTTGCAAGTCTCATCTGGGAGAATTAGCATTCCTGGTAATGGCATGATTGATTACCTAATATGAACTCTACAGAGAAAGGCTTGTTCTGGGGAGCCAGGCCAGCTGTGGGCCATCCATTCAGGGTTCCTTAGCCAGTCTTCCATGTCTGTAGTATAGTAACTGCCATATGTTTCCCTATTCTTTGAATCAGCTCGCTGGAAACATTTTCCTCCCAGCCTTTGACATTTTCTCAGAGTTCAAGTTTTATTTAGGACTACTCAGTAGGTTCTGGGTCTGCCTGAGGTTTTTGAGTTGTGGCAAGAGATATGTTCAGGTGAAATCAAGTATACAGGGATCCAAGGGGAAGCAAAACGCAGGATGGCTGGACTCTGGGGGAGGCTGACCAGTGCATGCAGGATAATCAGAACTGAAGGTGGGGAAACTAGAAAGAGGGTGCTTTACTGATGGACAAGAGGAGCCTTGGAGAAATCACTGTGAGTGAACAGCCAAGATACATGAGTGGCCCCTGTGGGCTGCAAGGTACAGACCAATCAGAACTGACACTGTCTTTGGATCTGGACACTGGAGAGACAGTGATGTTTGTTAGCAGACCTGAAGAGTCAGGAGCCGTAAGTAGTTTAGGGCTGCTGGGTTTGGTTTTCCTCACTGATTTCAGGGAAATATAGTTCGATGATATGGGTGTGTGTGTGTGTATGTGTGTGTGTGTGTGTGTGTGTGTGTTGGGGGGCGGGTATGTGTAACCCTTCTGTAAGGATGGAGGCCACTCCCATCCATGCACAGTACTGCTATGTGTCACTTCCTTAGATAGCATCGAGTTGCCCATGGATTAGCAATAAGTTATAATTATAGATTAACAGTGGCAATGACTGAAAAGTCAGTGTGGAGAGATATAATCCTACTAAATACAGAAGGCTGACAAGTTATTCAGGTGTAAAAGGCATGCTGATTGAGTTTGGGAAAGTCAGAAGTGGGTCCATCTTTCAGGCTACCAGCTCCAGTTCTGCTTATAAGGACACCTCCATTTAAGCTCTGGAGCCTGGCTGATCGGCAGTCTCTCAACATGCTGTCTCTCCTGATATTAGTCGGGGTCCAGCCATTGACTTGTAACCAACAGCCTGGTGCTACCTGGAAAGGCTGGGCTGAAATCAGACCAGCTAGATAAATTAACATCAGAATGATTCGCATTTTTATGATTCACAGGCTATGATTCATGTTTTCTTCCTGCTTTGATGTTTGAGGGATTAATATTGCATATCCTTGCATGGGTGCTGTTATCAGCTAAGCCTACTAATTGACTGTCCACTACTGCATGGCAACAGGCCATGGCTGCTCCTTCCACACTGGATCTTTTTCTGAGAATTCAAGGAGTCTTGGGAACAGATGTGGGTTTTGCATCTCATTGGCTCATGACTCACTGTAGCTGGACACACAGCTGTTTAGAAAGGGCAAGGACGGTCTAGAGCTTCCCTAGTGGTCAGAGGTCAGAGACAGCTTCAGTTCAGTCAAGGTCATGCAGGGGACCTTAGTAAAGTCTCAGTAGTACCAGCTTCGAAAGTCTCCCTCTGTAAGAATCATCCCTTTTGGATTTATTTCTCTGGGAAAAGATATAAGATATTAAAGGGGCATTTCAACAGATTTAAGTGTTCTGAGTAAAGTGAGATGTTATTCAATTAAGAAAGCACCTTGCACTCAGGGATGAGCAATAAATATCTGTGGATTTGATTTGCAGCCCTATTCCTCCAAAAGTAAGTGGACTTGAAGAGGATTTTAGTGAATTATTTTTGAAAGATTGAAATTAGCAACCACAACCTCATCTCCTTGTACAATTATAGTGCAGGAAAAAAAATGTGCTTATTTTCTCGGCCCATGAGAGAGCCGGCTTTCCTTGGTTTTATTTTCCTCTAGTGTCTGATTTACTGGGTGAAAAATGGAAAGGACAAAGGAATAAAATGAAAATACAAAGTAGAGTCTTGGCTTTAAAAAGCCACCAGCGTAAAGAAGAGAATGTCAATGTCTCTGCTCTTGGCAAACAACCCCTGAGAAGAGCTGGGAGGCAAACCCCCTTGCTCCTTGCTGGGGGGCTTCAAAGAAGCAGGAACTGAGTTGACGTAGGATGACATTGGCATCTGGGCAGTTTATACCCCTAGCCTTCCCCTTGGTGCTGAGCATGTCTGTGGCACACTTGGAGAGGGAGCTGAGGATGAGGGTCCTCACAGCATTTGATGTGAGCGCTGCAGGGGACAGTGTCACATACTGTCATGTTAGAGCCCCATGTTCTCTTTTGTCTGGCTGCTGGCTCAGGGCCATGATGCTCTTTGTTGTCTGAATGCCAATGATATGGGAAGATTTGCTTGTACAGGTTCATATCTGTGGCAGTTCTTTAAAGAAAGCCCTAGTCAAAGACCCGACCATCAAATGCTGTAAATAATTCTGCTGAGAAGCTGAGAGACCTTGGCAACTGTACATTCTGCAACGGCTTCCCCCAGGGCCCGCCCGCCCGCTCGACCCTTCTCAGGTCTCTTTTTGTCCTGTCTTCCTGCCTGTCTCTCTTTCTAACACATTTTTACCTCTTTGAAACATTAATCACGGAAGAATTTCTCCAGCATTTAAATCCTCATCTAAGACTTTGGGGTTGCTGGTGGATATTCGTGTCCTCTTGAAGTGTTTTCCTGGGGCCCACGGCCTGTGTAGGGCATGGGGTCCTGCTCCTTCATCTTGAGAAGACTTTCATGAGGTCATACACCTCTGTTCCTCAGCTGCTGTTTTAATTTTCATGTAAGCTGTTGTTAAAGAAACATCTTTCCCCTAGTTTGTTGAGTCTGTTGTTGTCCTGGAAGCCTGATTCTTTTTTCCGTTCTAAAAGAGCCTTATTAATTTTTCTTGTTTTTTATTTTGTTTTAAGGCAGGTTTGCTAGGTGGTCCAGGCTGGCTTCAGACTTGCAATGGTGCCCCTGCCTCAGCCTCTTGTGCCCTGGGATCATTGTGCCTCACTTCAATGGGCTTCCTTTTCTCTGACAACCCAGTGGGGGTGTCTGAGCAGAGGCTAATCTCCCCAGACTTGTATTTTCAGCTTTTCTTCTTCCTAAACCATGCTCACAAGGGGGCAAGTGAGAGCCATTATCTAGAAAGCCCAAAAGGGGAAAATCGGATGATGACATTTTGATGAGCAACGATATTTGGGAATGTGAGCTCTGCTGGAATAATCTCTTTAAAACATTTTTAAAGAGGGATTGGACTTTGACACATCTCTGGTATAATTGTATAATTTGAAGACTTTCTACCACCTTCTTAACGAAACTCATGAAAATATTTGAGCATAAACAAAAACATAGCATCCCACATTTGACCCCATCAGGCAGGGAGGTGGCTTCTTTCACTGTGTGCTATTGATCTAGCTATTAGGAGAATTACTGGGTTGCTTGAAGCATGCAGG
This sequence comes from Sigmodon hispidus, assembly GCA_004025045.1. Taxonomy (NCBI): domain Eukaryota; kingdom Metazoa; phylum Chordata; class Mammalia; order Rodentia; family Cricetidae; genus Sigmodon; species Sigmodon hispidus. Next base: position 18,806 of record PVIH01012930.1, on the reverse strand, counting down.
GTGACTTGATGGTGGACCCACCTGGTTAGATGAGGTTCATCGAATGCCTGAGTGGGGTCTCCCCTAACTGTTTTCAGAGGAACAGTGCTAATCCACACCTGGTCTCTGATCCCTTTCTGACCGGCTCCCACCTCAGCTGGGAACCTCCATGACGGTATGGGCAGGAGGCATCTTACCCGCTTGGTGAGCTGAGTATCCATCATGAAGTTGTGAACATGTTTCTCTGCTTTAGTGAGTTCAAGCTTCCGGGCAACCACAGCTACCACAAGGGCTGTGCAGCCTGCCCCCTGCCAGAGGACATCAAAAGGCACCGGAGAGAAAACACAGAGTTAGGCAAAACACAAGACTCAGTGTGCCCCATGCTCAGGGTGGGCATTTCAGGGGGATGGTGTAAGACCCCGGGTCAAGACATGCCATAAAGTCTGTCAAAACCTGCTTGTGCCCTGATAAGCCCACATGAGAAGGAGTCTGCAATGCTTCTTGTCTTGTGACCCTGGCTGACATGTGGGGATGATTCTTCATAGAGCTGGCCAATTCTCAACACTGTATGGCTAGGATGAGTCTTTGGGGATTTAAACCCATGAACAGTCAGGCTCCTGTGTGAGTGGCAGGCTGTCTAGCACAGGGAAGCCTACCTCATGCTGCCCTGAGTTCATACCAGCTCCAGCTCAGCAGGCCCAGGGAGAAAGATATCCCTGTGTGGACTGCAGTGTGCAGGCCACACCTAGCAGTTGAGGAAGTCCTCAGAATAGCCACATGGAGAGACAATGCATTCTCCCCAAACATGAGTATGGCCTCCCAAAGGAAACACTTCAATAGGCACCAACTATAGTGCCCGCTCCAGGTGTGGGTCTTTCTCCTTAAGGCTCTAGGCTGTGACTCAGCACAAGGAGTCGACTTTCAGAAGGGGCCTCATACATTCACCAACACGCAGGGATTTTAAAACGGACAGCACTGCCGCCTGCAGTGAGGATTTAAGTGACCCAGAAGAGCACCCTCAGCCTCTGTAGAATTACATTCCTAGTCTGCTCAGGTAGCCCCAACCTCACCCTCACCTCTCAACCCCCAAGGAGAGCACAACAGAGGAGGAAGAAAATGAAGGCCTGAGCTGAGCCACAGCACAGCAGGACTGTGTCCTTCAGCTGCGCACTGATTGAGCTAAGAGTAGGATCTGGAAAGAGATCTGTCTCCGTGTTCAGAAACACCATCCTCTGTGCGCCTTGGTGGCCCGTGAGTCCGGAGGAAGGAGACAGAATCTCTTTGCCCGTTGTCTGGTGGCCAATGGAAGCCATTCTGGATTCTCTTCACAGATATTGCCTCCTCCCTGAACATGGGCACCACCCTGACCACCACATATGGAAAGAGGTGACGGACTTTGGAATGTCAGCAGTGAGGCTCCCATGTCACAAAGGAAAGCAGTTTGAGATGCTGGGGGTGAAGGAATCCTCCTGTAATACTTTTGACTTAATAGGTTTTATAATATGTATGAGAAATGAGGAGGAGAATATTTCTCAGAAACCCTACCATCAGCAGAGTTGGGACAAATGCATTTCCTATAATACTTGCCTAACTTCCCCTCACTGATGAAGGTCATCCTGTGTGAGATGCTGTTCTGGAAAGTGACAGTGCTTTCTTCTAGTTCTCCACAAGGGTCCCATTAACACAGCCAAGTGACACTGTCTGTTCAGCCACCTAGTCCAAGCACAGCACCCAGTCTGTGAACTTTTCTTTCTGACCTCATTTCCCCCCATTTGTTTGGGGATAGCTATGTTTTCTTGGCATCTGTGACTCGCTGGAGACTCTGTGCCCAATTTTCAGAGGATATGGGCAATTGAACAGCCCAGTCTATAGCTGTAATCAATTTAGCCAGGCTGCCAAAAGCAAAAATAGCTTAAAAGAAACTGTCCTGGAGGGAGAATGCATGTTCCCTCTCCTCTCCAGCAAAGCCAGCATCAACGCTCTCCTTTGTATGGAACATCCAAAAAGAAGGATGTGTTCTAGCGTTAAAAAATGGGACATCAGAGGGAGAGGGTTCTTCCCAGGCTCCCCTGGGCTCAGAAATAATTCCACTTAAATCACTCAGGAAAGCTGGGGTGGGAATGACATCTGAAGACCCAGTCCCCTTTTGCTACATAGATCTTGGGAACAGCATCAAAAACTGCTCATGCTCCAGTTGCTGGGGTCTAGACAGGAGCCCGGTAGCTCCAGCCCTGGCCCACAGCCTCGCTGGTTGACTATCGAGCACCGATAACAGGAGACAGACGCAGAGCCTTAACTAGGGAACTACTGGCCTTGCATGAGAAAGATACATCTTGGGGTGGTGTGGACAAAGCAAAGCAGATTAAATCCTAGTCCCCAATTTCTTTCAATCTAAAAATGTAAAAACTCCCTTGCAGCTATTTCTCCAGAGGGAGCTGCCTTCTTAATGTCATTCCAACTTCAGTGGATACTTACAATTTTAATAAAAAAAATTATCAAATTTAATTATTTGTGTGTGTGTGTGTGTACATGCACGTACACATCATGTGTGTAGAGGTCATGGTGTAGAGGTCAGAGAACAACCTGAGGAAGCCAGTTCTCTCCTTGTACCTATGGGTCCTGATGTTTGAACTCAGGTTATCAGGCTTGGCAGCGCGCCTTTAGCTCATGTGCCATCTTGCTGGCCTGCACACTCCGATTTATATAATTTATTGTCTCGCTATAACTAGCGAGGTCAAGAGTGATAATGTGAGAGCTACTAATGTCTGTTAGAGGCAGCTTTGTGACTGTGGGATCAGAAAATGGTGTGAGGAGTGCTAAGACCTGGGTTGCTAGTCCTTTCCCGATGGGAGCAAGAACGAGAACAGGGAGGGGGAGGGGTGAGATGAGAAACAAGCTTGGCCTCGTTCTAATCAACACTAATCAGAAAACAGAGAGGGGGGGAGAGAGAGAGAGAGAGAGAGAGAAGGTAAGCCAGAGGTGAGACCAGCACCCAACCTGAGTTTTTAAGAGGATGGCAAAGAAGTGCCACGAGTCCCTACAGGTCTGGGGGTCACTGCTCTGTGATCCTTGGGAATTTCCTGTTACCCCAGGATTGCATTCATCACCTGGGAGTGTTTGTGAGATCTGGCCATGGTGCCCCTTGGTGTATCAGGTGAACCATCAAGAACTTGGATAACCATTGTGTTCACGCCCCCCGCCCCATCCTGGTGTGAATCTCAGTGATGTTGGTGGACAGAGCGGGACAGAGGGGCGTGTAGGGAGAGGGTGGACTGGACTAAGAAAGGTGGCAGCTGCTGTGGTGACTTCTGTGGAATCAGAATGAGACCCAGCAAATCTGTGACTCAAGCCCCCTGCCTTCAGATGCCAAGACCTGACACCGGCAGAAACCTTCATTCTACCCAAGTCCTGTTCCCACGGAGCGGGAGAACCACCCCCACCAACGCTAGCCTTCCCCAAGGTAAGCAGAGGACACAGGCTGATCAGAGCAGGGGTCTCTTGTGGGGTGAACATGTCTAAGTCATCAGCAGATCTGGACCCAAATCTGGACCCCAACTGTTCCACACCAGGTCTCCCACTTCTCATTTCCAAGAAAGATTTCCAGCTGGAAAATCTTAGCCATTGGAAAAAACAAGTATCCCAAGGGGAAAAGTTTGAGGTGTTGTTAACTAAAGAGGCCTAAAAGGAAATAAAACTAATGGAAATGAGAAATGGAGGAGCAGGCCGCCTGGAGCATTTACGGTCGCTCGGCTTGGTTGCTGCAACAGATTCCCTACAACAGCCAAACTACCATCAACAGCTTCGGAACTGCAGTGTTTGAGGTGAGCCACATTGAATGAGACACTAAGCTGACATCTTGCTCAGCCTTCCCTGTGCTGCTCCCAAAGTCACTTGGTTATGTCACATCCTCATCAGCAAGAGGCATCTTGCAGGATGCTGCTGGGGAATGCTCACTGTCCCACAGGACAGCTGCAAGGCCTGTTGTCCACAACCCACATCAGGGTGGCAGAGGGCACCCAGGACTGGGAAGTGGAGTCACTGACAGGAAGTTGCGACTGCAGCCTCCAGGGGCACTGAGGTTCTCCCAGATACCCACAGAGCAGAGCCAAAAGCGTCATTTCCCTTCTGGGCGTTGAATATTAACAACACTGTAAAGTATCCTGAAAAATTCCTCATGGGAAGATGCTGCAGCTCAAGGTAGATTTGTGTTAATGAGTGAACTCTCAAGTGCTCCAGGCCTATGCCAACAGTGTCAAGTTGTCCAGACAGTTATATGCCCTGCCTAATGGTGGATAATTATGCAGCTGCTGGATTGCCAAAGGAAAACAATGATTAGGACCATGTGCAGCAGGCACACTAAATCCTTCTCTTTCTCTTCCTGTGCAGCCCTTGCCTTGGCCTTGCTGGTGTCCATGGTAACCAAACAGGAAGCCCTACCTTTAGTCAAGGTCTTTGGAATAATAATCAGGAGATATACATCATGTTGGGGGGGCAGCCTTAGCAATGTGAGCCCCTAGAAAGGAATGACTCAGCTGGAGAGTCACGTTGAATAGAAAAAAGCCACCAGGCTTCCAGAGCGAGTGGCATTTAATATGGCTGAGAACACTGAATGGAGGGAAGTCTCATGCTGGCGCCTTTGTAGGGGAAAGGCTTATATTCCTGGAGTCAGGCTTTATGCAAAGAGCTCCCAGGAAAGACCTGTGTTGGAATGGGAATACAGGAAGCAGTGTGGGGTCCTTCACCTGCTGGCCCTGCCCACTTGGATCCCACTGCAATCCAGAAGGAACACTGTGGGCCTGCGCAGCCACCAAGGGTGATGGGAGGTGGGGATGGTAAAGAAGACCATTGCCCAGGGAGATGCAGTGTCTTGGGCTGGGGATTTCTGTTTTTACCAAGCTTGAAAGCAGAAGCCAGGAGATGGGAGACCAGGGAGCCAGGGAAACAGTGGGCCTGGCAGCTTCTTGGATGGGACACAGCTTCATGCTGAGAGGAAGAATGGCTGGTATTTAAAAATAACAGAGGCCTGTTCACCTCTTGGCAGTGTGGCTCTGAGCACCCAGCCTGAGCGCTGGGGTGGGGCCAGTGCCCACTCCCTCCTGGAGTCTCAGAAGGGGAGCGGCAGCCTTCAGGTGCCATTTCACTCCTTTCTGGTAGGAAGACTTCGCCTGGTTTCCTGGTGACAGGTGGCCTTGTGCCAGACTGACTCCTACTGAAGGATGGGAGGTGTTTGTGCTAAAGCCTTACACTTACCATGATTTATCCCAGCCTGGTGCTATGTCTCTGTCACTACCGGCTGTTTCAAGGCTGCCTGCTCACACGGGCCTGCCCTGTATGAGAGTTGAAAAGAACAGGAGGCTGTGGCCAGCCACCCACTGCCCTGGGGTCTCCACCATACCGACAGGGACAGTCTCCCTCTGATGGGGTTAGCTGGAACCTTCCCTTCGGCAGACATAAGTCAGTGCCTCACAGGAAGAGCGAGCTGCCCTGCTTCCTGGGAACAGTGAGAAACGGTCTGAAAGGAAGGGAGGCTGTCACAGCAACAGAGCAGGGCTGCAGAACAGGACAGTGATGGGAACCTGAGGGGCCAATCCATGCCGACCGAGCACCAGGATTCAAGCATCACTCCAGGATCAACCTCAAAGCCCCCAGACCTAGCTGTGTGCCCTCTTCACAGCCATCCCTCTCTGAGAAGAAGGTCTCACCTGAGTAGAAAGCAGTCTGCCTGCCACTGGTTCTAAGACTCCATATAGGGCATCAAATACTGCCTGTCCCATCCTTAAAGTAGCCCCCAACCCCAGTTGTTTCAAAAGTGGGGATGTCCTGGATACAGCTCTCATTGTTTACCCCAAACTTTTGCCTCAGTTATTTTTTGGGGTCCATGAGTCAGGGAGGAGGACAGTCAGGTGCCAGCTTCACTCTGCCCAGGAGAGTGTGAACTCTGCAAGTGTCAGCTGAGTACCTGGCTCAAAGGCCACAGGACAGTATAGTGGAACTTCAGATCCTGCATCTAACCCGCTATTCCACATCCCTTCTATGTGCTGCACACAGTCCCAGTAAAAGGCAAGGAGGGGCATGTGTGTACCAGAGCCCCTTGGATCCTGAGGCATTGGCTGAGGGTGGGAAGATAGAGTCCTTGGTACTGGGTGCCTAGAGACCTGTTGGCCTTACCAGATATCCATGCTGGAAAGCATTTGGCACTCAGAGGGCAGAAAACAAAGCCTGGGAAAGTTAAGAGTTGGCCCAGGGCCATGTGGGTAAACCAGGACTCAAGCCAGAAGCCAACCCCATCCAGGACACAGGTCCCTTCAGGCTGACTCAGTGTTCTATTTCTGAACTCCAGCTAAACATGATCAGAACCCATACCAAGGTCTATGGAACCTGGGACACAGGAGGGATCATGGTAAATTACAAGCTGGGTGTTCCCCAGTATTGAGCAGTGAGTCAGCCAATCCCAGCTCATTTGAGGATGGGCTTTCAAAACTAGCTTGGCGATTCACTCTTGTCTTTTGATGTGCAGAGACAGGGTAGGGTCCTAGTGACTAGTACCCCTCTCCATACCCAGATAAGCCCTTCTGTGCTTCTCTAGCACCTTGAGGGCAGGGCCATGGGCAGAGTACTCACCATGATGCCAGTGAGAAGACATACACCTTTCCCACAGTATGTGTGGGGCACCATGTCCCCATAACCAATGGAAAGGAACGTGATGGAGATGAGCCACATGGCACCCAGAAAGTTACTAGTGACATCCTGTTGATCGTGGTACCTGCCGAGAGAAGACAGGTGTTAGTCTGTGAAGTCTCTGCCTAGAGCAGAGTGGCTGTGGGAGACAGCAGAGAGGGGAGGAAATGGGATATTTGCTGAGGAAGATATCATGGTGATGGTGTGACATCTCTCATTAGGGTCCTGAAGGTCGTGCATCTGAGCCCACCCAGACCCTGCCCGTAGCAGCTGAGTCCCAAAGGCACAATGTTTTGTCACGATTTACAATGCATTGTAGACTTCCACTTTACTGTTGGTAGGAAAGCTTTGGATAAAATCATGCAGGAATAACATTTAAATTTTCTTTCTAAATCGACCTTCTAAATGTATGTGGCTAGATAAATCTGAAATCACAGTTTTGGTCAGGAGAGATCACAATCACACACACACACACACACCGATTTCTTTAAGACAGTTGATGGTTCCCAAGACTGGCATTTTCTGTGTGTCTAGAGGGAGGCCATTGTGGTCTAGGCCTCTCTTGAAGGTGACTGCATGAACAAATATTTGTGGGAGGACACAGTTAGAAATATCATAATATGCTCTCTGCCTGGAGGCTATTCTACCCATATTCCCTTTCTCTACTCCAGGGAACTCGGCCCAGGAGTTCTGCTTTGGGAAGATACAGACATTTGCAGGGCTCTGTGAGAAGGTGAGATACCTCAACCCCAGAAAGATGCACCGGCCTTTGCCTCCTGAGTGCTGGGATTAAAGATGTGCCCCACCACACTCAGATGAAGGTGCCTACAGATGTCGCCATGAAGACTCCTTCCTCATAGATGAATAAAGATCATTTTATCTATCTGTCCATCCATCCATCCACCTATTTATCTATTCATCTTTTTATCTATCATCTATCATCTGTCTGTCTGTCTATCTACACATCTATCTACTTATTTATTTATTTGACAGAGTCTCATGTGCTACATAATTCAGGTTAGCCTTGGATCTTCCTCCTCCATCTCCTAAGTGACAGGATTCCAGGCCTGTGACACTTTACCTGACTTAGAAGAGGTTTCATGTATCAGTCTGGTCGGTTTGCTCCTGTGCCTTCTACTAGTGAGGACTCAACCAACTACTCAGAAGCCACTATGTGGGGAACAGAGCCTGGGCCAGGGAGATCTGTTATATTATAAGATCAAAAGTACAGGTGGCAGTGTCTTTTCATTGCTGTCTCTACAGGGGCACAGGCAGCTGGAACTTTTGGGGACAGTTGAAGATGGCCGTAACTGCCCTGTCATGCCTGTTTTTAAACAGGCTGCCTCCAGTTCCCGGCATACTCTGCTATTCCACACTTATATCTCTAGGCCAGCCCGTTCTGCTCCCCTGGCCATCCCGCAGATGCACAGGCTTTCCTCCAAGGACGGAGCCTACCCCTGCCCTGCTGTGCCATGCTCACCCTGGTTCTGACACGCCTTGGACGGTTACCTATTTGCTGTACTGCTTGCCTGTCCCACTGGCCCTTTCTGTGTGTTAGGAGATGGGAGGCCCTGGCTCCAGGCTCTAGACTACAACACTAGACTCTAGGATTGGTGACATAGCAAGTGACTCAGTGGTCATGGGGAGGACACAGAAGAAGACTATTAGAGTCTGCACAATGAACCAGCAGAAAGAAGCAAAGCCAGCGTTGACTAGTTAGGAGGAGTATTTTCCGGAAAGTGATCTCGGTCAGGTCTGAAGACACTGAGCTTCAATCAGAAGGACTGATGGTGTCCAGGTATGCGTTAGTGCCAGGGCTGTGGCCAAATAAGTTAAACCCTCTGTGACTCAGTTTCCTTATCTGCTAATGGGAAGATTTAAATAACCCATAGGCAACAGCAACACAGTGCAAGTGTGTAGCCCAGAGTAAGAGCTCCCCACTTATCAGAGTCACTGATTGTAATGGGAAGGGAAGAACAGAAAAGACAGGAATTATGACATCAGAGGAAAAAGTCTCAACAGCGGTGTACTGAGGCATTCACAGGACTGTCTTGAAGTTTAGGATGAATCAGAGGCACAAGACCCTGGCCTTCTGAGCGTGATGTGGCTGCCCACAAGCCTACAGAGGTCAGGGCCCAGGTAGGGAGGTGTGTTTGCAGGTGCATCTAGAGAAGCAATCGGGAGCCTTGAATGTCAACCCAGTGACGGAGATTAGTGTGTGGCATGTGCAGTGACATCTACAGTGTTGATTCACTGTGCCTATGGCATTCCTCAGTCCCTTTCTGGCTAACCTTGTAGCTTACCCTGGTGTTCTTGAGCTGCTGAATGCCCTCAGCATCACATCATCTAATTCACATGAGCATGATTTCTGAGGTTAGAGATCAAAGAGGACCTGCAAACAAGCAAGCCACGTGTGGTGGCACGCCTTTAATCTTGCACGTGGAATGCAGAAGCAGGGAGATTTCTGTGAATTAGAGGCAAGCCTGGTCTACATAGTGATCTGCAGGGTATCCAGGGCTAGAGTCAGAGACTGTGTCTCAAAACCAAACCAAAACATTTAAAACATTGCTTTTTTTTTTTTTTTTTTTTTTTTTGCCTATGATTTAAAAAAAAAAATTAGGTTTCTTTTTCATTCAGCATATAAACAAAACTTTGCTATGTGCTGAGAAAAAGAAGCAGAGCCTGAGAAATCCATTCATTTACTGCTGGCCCTATGGCTGCCCCTCCTCCTGTGGGGGCTATGGGAGGGTGGCCCTGCTGTGATGTAAGCACTGGGATGGAGAGGAGACCCATGTGCCACTCGCTAAGCAGGAAGAGATGATGGAGCGATCAGCTGGTGATTCAGGACTGTGGGAGGCAAAGATCAGCTCTAAGCCTATTCACAGTTTTAAGTGGTTTACACATGTCACACATCCACGTACTAATCTCATGCTATTTTTTGCAAAAGAGAATTTTGGGGAGGAAGTAGTTTCATGTTTTTCTTTAAGGGCTGAGTATGAAGTTTTTCTTTGAACTCAGGAGTAATTACTAATAATTATAATTGCTAATTTTTCCATCAGGGTGAACCATGGTTTTCTTTTTTTCTATTTAATATTAGAAAATAAATAAGAGATTAAAAATATGGCTGGAGAGATGTCTCATTAAATATATATGCCTACCTTTGCTCTGTAAATCTCTTGTAACTAAGTTTATACTTCCTTACTTTTAAAAACAAGCAAGCAAGCAGGAACCTCCAGACAGCTGAAGAAGAATGCTTCTAACACAGAAAGACAGACCAAATTAGTCACTTAAACCAAAAGAAAAGGAGTCAGAATCATTCACAGGGCCTGGCTGGTGAGGGGTGAGGTGGGAGGGAACCTGTAATTAACACTGCAAGGGAGATTAAATAAGACACTACACCTATGAGGCAAGAATCGAGGGAGGGAAGCTGCTCAGGGTGTATTATATGAGAGAAGAACCTATTTCCAATTTAAAAAAAAAAAAAATGGGTGATCTACCAAGGAAAGTCAATTGAATAGAGCTGGAAGAGAAATTGAACAGGTCTCCCAAATGGCAGAAAATTCAAAGAATAAAAATGAACATAAAGTATGAGAAAATTGGTGGATCTGTCTGCTGATCCAGAAAATAGTTTCAGAAGAAAGGGCTGGGGGAGGGGGGGAGGAATCATTTAAAAGAATCCCCAGAACCAGACAGCTGAGGAGCTGAGCAGCCACCAAAGCCCTGGCACAGTCGGCGACAGAAAGGTGTTGTGAACATTCCCAATGCCATCAAGAAGGAAGGAGATCCTGCAGGGTTCTGTGGCCCGGAAGTAGGAGGAAGAAAAGGCAAACACAAACCACAAATTATAATGAGTTTTGATTACCCCACAGAAACACTGGAAGCTAGAAGACCAGGTAGAGCTGTCAAAACTCTAAAGGAAAACAAGGCTGGAGAGGTCAGCCATCAGGAGCACTTGTTGACTTTGCAGAGAACCCAGGTTCAGTTCGCCCACACCCATATCACAGCTCACAGCCATCTGTAACTCCAGTTCCAGAAGATCCAATGCCCGTTTCTGGTCTCCACAGGCATCACATGGTGTGCAGATAGATATGCAGGCAAAACATTTGCACACAGGGGTATGGGGAGGGATCTAAAAGCAAATCGAAAGAAAAATAATTTCCAAACCAGAATTTTGGCAGATATACCAGAATTCTAAACCCACCTGAGATGGCTAGAATGAGAAGGGGCCCCTAAGGCCCCTTTGGAACACTTGGTTCCCCATTGGTAGATCTGTTTGGGAAGAGTTATGGGGTGTCCTGAATGGTTTATGTCAACTTGATGAAAACTGGAGTCATCAGAGAGCAGAGAGACTCAAAAGGGACCCCACCCAGGGGGTCAGGCTGCAGGCAATTAGTGACCAATAGGGGAGGGTCCTGCCCATTGTGGGCGGTGCCATCCCTGGGCTGGCGGTCCTGGGTTCCGTAAGAAAGCAGGCTGAGCAAGCCATAATGAGCAAGCCAGTAAGCAGCATCCCTTCAGCATCAGCTCCTGCCTCTAGGCTCCTGCCCAGACTTCCTTCAATGATAAACAGTGACGTAGAAATATAAACCAAATAAACCCTTTCCTCCCCAAGTCGCTTTGGCCAAGGTGTTTCATCACAACAATGGTAACCCTAACTAAGACAGAAGGCGTGATGCGTCACTGGGGACAGGATTTGAGGTTTTAGAAGGCTCATTTCCAGTTAACTCTCTGCTCAGTGACTGTGTCTCCAGATGTGAGCTCTTGGCTCCTGCTCCAGTGCCTGCCTACCAACTGTCATGCTCTCCATGGATCATGGATCACCTGAAACTCTCAGTCCCCTGGCTCTTGGTGCCTTAGAACAGCAATGGAAACATCTTACCGACAGCACCAAATCATTAGTTGAGTCTGTAAGAGAGACGGAGTGAAGGGCATTTTCCTGTTCACAAGGCTCTAGAAGGTTTGTTTTCTTTAGGAAGCCATGGTGGGTATCTCAGTTAGGGTAACTATTGCTGTAATGAATAGGGAAGAAAAGGGTTTATTTCACTTACAATTCCACATCACTAGTCATCATCAAAAGCAGTGAGGGCAGGAACTCAAGCAGGGCAGGAACCTGGAGGTAGGAGCTGATGCAGAGGCCATGGAGGGGTGCTCCTTACTGGCTTGCTCACTGTGGCTTGCTCAGCCTGCTTTCTTACAGAACCCAGAAGCACCAGCCCAGGAGTGCACCACCCACCATGGGCTGGGCCCTCTCACACCAATCACTAATTAAGAAAATGCCTCCAGCCAGATCTTACAAGGTATGTTTTTAAATTGAGGCTCCCTTCTTTCAGACAGCTTTAGCTTACTTTTATGTCAAGCTGACATAAAAATAGCCCGCACAGTGGGGTTGGGTTCTCCAAAGGCAAGGAGAAAGAAGACCAGGGCTAGAGAAGGCCGGGACGTCACAGAGCAGCTGTAAAAGACAGGTCCAAAGGCAGGAGGCTCTTGGACCAGCCTCAGGAAGATAATTTTGAAAGACCTGAGAAACCTGAATTTCCCCAAACAAATGGCAAGGTTTGGAATTTAACTAGGGGTGGGTACATAGAAATCCAAGCAAATGGAGAAAATGATAATTAGTACTCTGGAGAAGATGGAAACTTCTGCAGAAAAAGAAAAATGATAAAAAACAATTACTGGGGCTGGAGAGATGGCTCAATGGTTAAGAAGACCGACTGCTCTTCCAGAGGACCAAGGTTCAATTCCCAGCACCCACATGGCAACTCACAACTGTCTGTAACTCCAGTTCCAGGAGACCCAACACCCTTCACAGATATACATGTAGGTAAACACCAAAGCAATTAAATAAAATTAAAGAAATTACTATAGGATCCAACTATGAATAGGGTCAAATTAGTCTGGACTAAGTAATTTCTGGTTTGACCAAAATAAGGTGGAATATAAAAGGACTGGGGTCAGGAAGGGCTGAGGGGAAGACAGGAAGCTTCACCTTCCGACCTAGAAATGGACAGACAATACTTAAAACCAAAGCTTCCAAAAATGAGCAGTTCAAGCCTGACTTTTAGGAACCTGGAGGAAACTGATATGTTCCTCAGAGAACCATAGAAGTCAGATGCCTCCAGAGATGGGTAAGTGGAGAGAGCTAGGATCACACAGCAAATACCACAGGAGCACAGACTAAAGGCTCTGCAGAAAGACAGGTCTGAGGCACATGTATGCAGTCAGGACCCAAGAGTCTGAGACAGAAGGACTGTAGGGAGTTCAGAGAATAGCCTGGAGTACACAGTATGATAATTATAAAACAAAAAACAAAACCCACAAAGAAAAGAAAAACAAAAAAACAAACTTATTATTAAAAAAATCCTAAAATAAATAAGCAAGCAGAAAATAAGTAAATAGTAAAAGTCTTTGCAAACATATTTATCAAACATAAAAGCAATTCAAAGAGCTGGGGATGCAGCTCAGTTTGTAGAGTTCTTGCCTATTATGGTGGTTTCAATGAGAATGGCCCCCACGGGTTCATATGTTTGAATGCTTGATCCTCAGTTGGTGGAACTGTTTGGGAAGGACTAGGAGGTGTGGCCTCATAGGAGGAGGTGTATTAATGGAGGTAGACATTGAGGTTTCAAAAGCCCACAACAGGCCAGTCATTCTTTCTCTGCCCCCAACTTCCAGTTAAGATGCAAGCTCTCTGCCACTGTATCGGCGCCATGGCAACCTGCCTGCTGCTGTGATCCCTGCCATGATGAGCATAAACTAACTTGAAACTGTAAGTAAGCCACCAATTAGGTGGTTTCTTTTATAAGTTGTCTTGGTTATGGTGTCTCTATGCAGCAATAGAACAGTCACTAAGACACCTAAGACACATAAAGCCCTGGCCTCGATGCCCTGCACTGACATAATTGGACTATGGCTCACACCTGCAGACCCCAGCTGGAGAGCTGGAGCAGGAGCATCAAGAGTTGTCCTACTTAGCAAGTTCAAGGTCAGTCTGGGATAGATACCAGGTCTCAAAAGCAAGAAAACAATAACAGCAACAACACAACAAAAATCTCAAGGGGAAGAAAAATGCAAGTAGCAATTGTTATTAAGATGCTTACTCTCTATCATCGCCTTAACAGGGTTTAGAATTAGCCAGAAACACCTCAGAGTGTGTCTGCCAGTATGTGCTCTGAGAGGTTTAATTTACAAGACAATCCTGAACACAGGAACACTTCCTCATGGGCTTTGGGCCTAGACAGGAAACGGGAGGGAGCGAACTAAGTCCACCTGCCTGCTGACACAATGCGGCTGGCAGTCTCATGACCTTACTGCTATGCTGTCCTGGCCACAGTGGACTATGTTCCCAAGCTGTAAGCCAGAATAAAGTCTTCCCTCCTTACACTGCCTTAGCCAGACATTTTTGTTGCAGGGGCAAGAAAAGTAACCAATACACAGAGCACAAACACATACACAAAATGTAACAGAAAAATAAGCACCCAAGAAGGACCATCTAGCCCCAACCATCAAGCCCACCCGTATGTTCCCACAACTTCCCGCTGGTGATCATTATCCTGGACTCTGTTTTTCTCTCCTCCTTTTCTTCACAATGAACTTTGTTTCAGTGTGCTCTGTATGTATCATCTGAAAGTGCTGCTAGTCATCCTGAGGTAGTCACACACCTTTGCAGTCCTGTCCTTTGGATGTGGGTTTAACTAGTAATTCATTTCTAATGCATACAAGGTAGCAGAGGCGATGCAAGTCCTTGTCAGAAGTTAGACTGTCAGGGGCCATGCTTTCTATCTTGGTGATCTCCCAGCTATTCTGTCTGGCATTGCTCTTCCTGAGAGAAGTCACTACCCACATCTTGAAGCAATGGAAAGGCCTCACCACCACCACCACGGTGAGGGTTCACTCTGTGCCACCACGCACAGGAATGACCTTGGATGCCTAAACACTGGAAGAAAGAAAGTGCCTAACTTCATGACATGTCTTGAGCCAAAGGTACCTGCTGAAGATACCTTGGAATTCCTGGTCCATGGAGATCTCAATCATACTTATTTATTTTATTGGGGGGTCATGTTATAACCTGTATATGGAGGTCAGAGGAAAACTTGTGGAAAATGCTTCTGTCCTTTTATCACATGGGTATCACAGAGAGGAACTCAGATCATCGGGCTTGTGACAAGCCCATGTATCTGACACGCCACTTGCTGGCACGCAGGTATCTTTAATGGAAGCTTTGGACTTCACAAAGTTGCATTTCCCCATTTTAATTACACTTAGTGTTTTGTATGATGCTTAGGAAACCCTTTCCCCTCTGAGATTGAGACTCTCTGTAGTTCATCTCAAACTGACTTTCAGTGTGTCCTCCACATGGAATTAGTTGTATTTCTGAGTTCTTCATACTATTCCATTGGCCTATTAACCCTCCAGTTACATAACAGTTCTCTTTGTAGCCTTTTTCTGGGTACCACCTTCAGACCTTTCATGTAGTAGGTGTTCACTAAAAGTCTATGGCATGAATATGGCTGCTCCTGCACCACCCTGAACACAATGCCAGCCTGAGTCCACCCAGCAGAGCATGCTAGACCAACTCCAGCTGTCGTCTTCGGCAAATTAACTTTTGTCAAAGTGGCTGCCAAATTCCTCGAGCTTGGACTTGGTTTTCATTATTAATAAGAACTCAGCTTCTTGACACTGGCTGTGACCTGTTCCAGAACAGGGTGATGGGAATGAAGCCCAAGTGAAGAGAACACAGCTCTTCCTTGGTCTCCAAAGTCATTTGGACACTTGTGTTAAATAGACTCTCCCCAGCAGAGTCTTTCCATATGGATCTGAGGGATGTAGTGGCTCCAGCCATTTGTCTGGGGTTAGTTTGTTTGCCGGATGTCACAAGAGTTCTCTCCCTCCAAATGGATGACTGGCCTCAACTTGTACTCCATGCTCTGATCCCCAGTCAAACACTGCACAGAGCTGGGGTCTTCTTGCTCAGATTTCCAGTGAAGAGCTCAACAGCGTGCGTCTGCCTCCATGGTTGGCTGGGCCCACTACAGAACTCACTTCCGGTCTCCCTGACACCTTCGGCAGCTCTCCTTCCCCGCTTCTACCAAGTTTTCTAAGGCTCTTCCTCTGACTTCCTTGGTGTCCTATGCTTGCCCTGTTCCCCCACCTCAGTTCCACCACGTCTGCCTTTGTCTTCACTGATCCCCTCTAAGTGATCCTACGAGACCCAGCTCAAACCCTCTAGTGGCTGGATCTCTTCCCCTGACTCCCTCACCACACAGCACCCTCACTTTCCAGCTGTTACTCTGGCTCTGCTGCTGGAACGCCCAGCCTGTTTGGCGTCAGTGTGAAACACAGGATCTGGGACCACACCACAAATTCTTGGTTCCTCCCCACAGTCTATGCAATAGACTCTCCCCAGTTTCCCAGCTCAGTGTCTCACACAGAGCCAGCACAGGGCTCACTACGCCCTGTCAGCTGCCAGGCCAGGACAGTCTTTCTGGTAGGATGTGCTTTGACAGAACTGGAGGAAAACCCAAATGACTACCTTTCATACCCTCATGGCTTTGTGACTTTGAACAAATCCTGTCCCTGTCCTGTCTTCAGGGAATTGGGTCTAATCCAGCCTATCTTACCAAATGAGGAAGAGCAACCCACCAACTTTCTGTGTATGACACAGAGGTATGTGACCACCTCTGGAAGAGCCTCCTACCAGGAGCTCTGTCCTAGTGGCAAGGACAACAGCATGGGACATGAAGGAAAGCAGTCATTAGGTGCTGCTGTTCAGAAAAGCCCAGCTTCTTTGCAGGTCTTTTCATTTGCCAGCTCTCTCTGACCTGCGGGTGGGCCACTGTCCCTTCCCATCTTCCTGGTTCCATGTAATCTTGTCAACTTCACCTTAAAGAGAATGTCAGTATGTGAGCGACCGTCTTTTCCTTCGGGTGTAGTCTTGTCCACTTGCATGGACCATGGTGCTGGCTAGTTGGCCTCTCTGCTTCGGCTTACACAGCCGTACCTTGGGCCACCATGGCTTCACTGTAACTAGGGAATAGCCTATCACAGAGCAACTGATATCCCTGGGTCCCTCAGAGCAAAAGCCAGTCCTTCTAAGCCCCAGTGAGCCCCCACACCCACGGGACCTCTTTGAGCCCCCTGCCCCCCTGTTTCCTCCTCTGACATCCGCTCAGTCAGTCAATATGAAAAGCTTTCTGCCATCTCCTGGCTTCCCTACTTACTCTCCTCTCAGAAGTCTCTAACCCCAGAGCAGAGCAGTCCTTGACTCACAGCCAGTGTCCTGATAACACTCCGAGCCTCCCTATTCCTACCCACATTCCTACTGTACCTACCACACTCCAGCTCCTGTCCTGGGACCCCACACCCCATACGTCACACCACCCAACGGGATGCATTGTTTGCCTTTGCTGTTCCTATTTAGCAGTCCCCTTACGGATGCATCCCTGCTACTCAGTGAATGTTCATTGAGCAAAATGGATAGAAGACAGGAGACAGTCCATTTAGTCACAGAGCCCCAAACAAGCTGACAGAATGAAGTCAGCAGACAGAGGACTGTTGCTCCAATTTTACATGTAAGCAACAAAAGCCCCAAAGCATAACTGAGCAGCTTCTCCCAGCAAGTGAGAGCACCTGACCACTGTTCCCAGCCCAGACAGAGCAGCTGCAGTGGGTAGGACAGGCCATGTGGGCAGTCTCTGAGCCTGGCTGGGTCCTCAGTGGCTTGACAGGGCCTCTGGCTGATGGCAAGGCGGTTTGTGTGTGACTGCCCACTGAGTCAGAGGAAGGCCCGTAAGCTAGTGCTGAAGGAGACATATGGAGCCCTTACTTCTGCCTTTGACCGGGTCTCTACTCGGCTCTAATAAGTGTCCTCAGAGTGCCAGGGCCTGTTATTGTAGCTACTTCTGAAGTGTTTGTGGACCTCGGCTCAGAGGCACTGGGGAAATGAAGGGTATATGCAAAGAGGTCACTGAAACTCAAAGTTAGTTGAAAAGTAGCCATCGTAGGGAATATCAGGACTCTTCCTGCTTATTTCCACCCAGAAGAAAATTACTCCTATAAACATCTTCAAATGCTAAATAGAAGGCTGAACACGAGTCCTATAGACTATGTGCCATGACCTGGGCAGAAAGACACTCTCTGGTTCCCTCATACCCAAAGACAGGGAACTGTCTTTCAAGAGCTGACTTTGAGTTTAGAGATAGAAGGTTGTTCCCCTTTGACAGCCTGGATCTTTCCAAGGCTAAATCTAGCCTAGGAACTAACAGCACCGGCCCTGGTGGGTAAGGAAGCAGCAGCGCCAGAGTCCAGGGACAGCTCCCTGCATTTCTGGTTGCTCTGCTGCCGGACCCCAGCCTCTGTTCCTTTGTTTTGATCCACCAGTCCAACCTCGCTGGAGGAAGCACCACTGAGGGAAGCCAGCTGCCATTCCCTCCTCAGCCTGTCTTCTTAGAGGGAATGCTGTCCACCTCTTCGGATGGTTATTAAATCAAAAAACCAGATGGCTCATCTGGCAAAGCTTTCCCAATCTGCAATGCTTTTTTCTTCTTATTAAAAAATATTTCCATGTTTTCTGAGTGGGAAATGTTTAACAAGACTTGTGGAAATGGAGAAATGCCCCATCTAGAAGGGGCAGTTTCTGGGGAAGCATTTCCAGTAGGATGTGTGTGGTGAAGGGTGTGGGCGGGGAGGTTTCCCAGGCCCGGGCTTCCACATCTAGCTGTGGTAAGTGCTGCCTCTTCATGTCTCAGGCTTTCCCTTTGACAGGAAGCTCTCCCGAGAGGTCACACACATCTCACACCTAGGTCTTTGCACACACGGCAGCCTCAAATATCCATGGCATTCAATCAATGAGTAAGAGTCTAACTTCATGACTTGTGAGATGTCAAACATCAACATGACAAGAGCCATGTTTAACTGAGACCAGACACAGGGAACAAGAGACCGTCTTTGAAAAAAGTATGTTTATGAGGAGCCAAACAGAATGGCCCAGGTGAGGAGGGTAGCTCAGGAACAGGGTGAGGTGGACAGAGAGCCAAGGATGATATGCAGGTCAAGATACACTCTCCCAAGTGGCCAGTATTCAAGAAGGTGTGTGTGTGTGTGTGTGTGTGTGTGTGTGTGTGTGTGTGTGTGTGTGTGGTGTGATGTGTGGT
>PVIH01012929.1:0-61010 GCA_004025045.1 Sigmodon hispidus | reverse complement strand
AAAAAAAAAAAAAAAAAAAAAAAAAAAAAAAAAAAAAAAAAAAAAAAAAAAAAAAAAAAAAAAAAAAAAAAAAAAAAAAAAAAAAAAAAAAAAAAAAGAAAGAAAGAAAAGAAAATACAACTCAGAGCAGACAATTGTCCTGCCTCCTTTTCTGTCCTTTTCATGTCCATTTCCCAGAAAACAGCAGGATGATCCAAGAGCATCTGTCATGGATTTCTTGAGCCTGATAAGTCTTTCCTGGCTTTTGGCTAGAGCTAACCAGAACACAAACTCCCTGAGCCCTTAAGTGTGGGATGAAATTTAGGTAAGTCAAATTTCAGCAAGTATGTACCATTGTGCTCTTTGGCTCTGAGCTACTTATAAAGGATGCTACATATATGAGGTAGAGCTCCACAGTAAAGGGTGGTCCCCACCTTGCAAACCAGGATACTAGCCTTTTTAGAGGCAGAATGCTGAACTCCGCATAAACTACCTTCCCATGTATTTCTGCACAGGTGGACCTCTTGTCTGGACTTTCCTTCTTCACTTGGCTAATTCTTTTTTTTTTTTTTTTGAGACAGAGTTTCTCTCTTGCCATAGCCCTAGCTGTCCTAGAACTCAATATGCAGATCAGGGTGGCCTTGAACTTAGAGGGATTTATCAGCCTGTGTTTCCCAAGTGTGGGTACTAAAGGAGTGTGTCTCCATGCCCTGCATACTTGGCTAATTCCTTATTATTCTTTTTTTTTTTTTTTTTTAAAGATTTATTTATTTATTATGCATACAGTTTTACAGAAGAGGGCACCAGACCTCATCATAGATGGTTGTGAGCCACCATGTGGTTTTGCTGGGAATTGAACTCAGGTCCTCTGGAAGAACAGTCAGTGCTCTTAACCTCTGAGCCATCTCTCCAGCCCCTCCTTATTATTCTTAAAGGCCCAGCTTCAATGAACATTCTTGGAAGCCCCAAACTTCCACTGTGATTTAATAAAACAGCCCGGCAGGGACTTCTCACAGGATATGCCTCATGTAAGGTCATCAGAGTGACCTGGATTCCTTTACCTAGCTGACCTTCTCCACTCCAAGGAAAAGAGCCACAAAATCACAAAAAGGGAGACATTCACATTAGGTATGAGGAAGGGTACCAGAATGAATCTGAAGAAGGGGTCTTTCCCATCCTCTCAGCTGCCAGCACCACAGTGTTCATTCTGACAGGCAAACAGGACAGTGTCTCTGGTGCTTGGTTACATCAGCTTGAGGGTTTACCTGTCGGAGCATCGTGCTTTAGTGTGGGCACACAGGGTTCTGTGTCTGTCAACCTGGTCATGAGGTCATCACTCCAGCAGAAGACTCAGGTGCGTTGGAATGTCAGCCAAGACATCTGGGAACCTGCAGTGTGAGATGTGCCACACAGGTGAGGGCTTCTCTGGGGTGACTCACCCTACTCCTCCCACCAAGCAGGAGACCAGTGAGAACCAGGCAGGCCTGGGCAGAGAGTGAGAGTCTGTGCTTTCCCTTGCCAATTAGGAAGCCAGGAAACTTTGATGAGAGCCTCCAGAGATTACCTGGGAGGCTTCCTGATGTTTCTCCTACAGTAAAAGGCCAAAGGCAGTTTTAAGGCAAAGTAAGTAATGGGCTGGGCTTGCAAAATCTTCTAGGTCAATATGCCATGGAGAATGAAGACAATGGGAGAGCTAGCCTCGGCCCTATCATCCCTAGACAGAAATACCCTATGTAAATGTAGCTAAAGGCTGATGGAGAATGGGCCTTGAGTCAATTCCTGATATTCCTGGAAAGCTGTTGTATAAGAAGGGAATCATACTTCAGTCACTAGATGGGTATGTGACACCAAGGCAACCCAGAATTCTCACCCTGAAAACAGGGATAGTTATATCTATCTACCTTACACTGATCATGAAGGTCAATGAGGTCAAGGTTTGAGCGCACAGTACAAATCTGAATATCAACTGTGTATGACATTAGCATTACCTATAGAGTTGATAGCCCATTTGGGGGACCCTAACCAGGTGGGGAAGGCCCACTGCCCAGAAGGTAAGATTGAGATTGATAGCATGTGTTTGTAATCTCAACACTCAGGAGGCTGAGGCAGGAGAATCTCAGTTTGAAGCCTGTCTGGGCTATAAGACCTTGTCTCAAACAAACAAACAGGAGAGAGGAATCCATCAGAGAGAAGGGGTGGTGTGAGGGCAAAATGGTGAGCCTCACTCAGAATTTCCAAGGCCTCAATCCCCACCTAGCAATGAGAGAAGAGGATGAGAAACATCTATAATGAATTGATAGATTAATCCAGACACAGACTTTTTAAGGCTCTGAACCAGGATCAAGGACTTCCATGGAAACAGGGAGAGGGAAAATTCATGCAGAAAAGGGTATCAGGACTGTGCTAGACACCATCACTCTGTGTATTGTACTCCACCATCCAAGGGTCTCCGGACACTGAGCTGAGAGCTCACCTTGACCACAGCCAAGAGACCACAGCGGTGCTAAGTTGGAATCCAAAGCTCGCAGCCCTTCTGGAATACACAGCAGGAGCTCTCTAAGTCTTGTTTTCACACATTTGCCAAAAGTATAATACCACAGCACAAAGTGCAAATTTATGGCTGGTATGGGCAAGTACCTGTGAGAGAGCTCAGTAAATGCTGGTTATTACTACGCAGCGTCAGCTCCCAACTGAAGTCAAGTCAGATCAGTGCAGTTTTCTCCAGTTCCCGGGCTCTGGCTCCTGCTCCTCCTCTCGCGGTTACCACGAAGAATTTCTGGAAAGGGTGTGACCACAGTAGGCAGAAGAGGGTAATGAATAGGTGAAAGACCAAGGCAAGTGGCAACCAGATCACAGCCCACTCCTCCCACTGCTCCAGTTTCTTTTTTGGCAGGAAGGACAGGTGGAGGGATATGAGGGAAATAGCTGGGTGCAGGTCCCAGGGTCCAGCCCTCTTTGCTCCCGATTCCTGGGGAAGCCAGCACTTCTAGCTCTGGCAATGTGCCCGCGGTGCCCAGGGCTGGGATGCCACTCCGGAAGCACCTGGTACTGAGAGAATATGTCCTTCCCGGGAAGGTGGATGTGACCCCAGTCAAGGGCGCAGTTTCCTTATGCCTCTCTCTTCGTCCCAGAGTAGAACAAGGAAAAGGACAGACGTCCAGTCCCGGTCATTCAAAAACACCCCCTTGTGGTCCCCTGCTGGCAAGCTGGCAAGTGACCATGAAGGTCCTTGTCCTAGGTAAAAGCTGTGCTACCCTGTCCTGAGTCACAAGAGGGTAGAAAGAGAAATGCTGAATTAGAAGGCGAGGTGCCCCTTTCTACTTTAGCTCTGAGCCGCAACACTGACTTCTCTAACCCTTGGGCGGTCAAGGGCTTGGATCTAGGCGGGGACTGACACTCACCGATCCCACGGCCTGGGCGCCCAGCGTAGTGTCGGCGCGGACGGGTGAGGCGGCGGGAAGAACCCCGCCAGGGAAGAGAGCAGAGTGAGCGGGAGTAGCTCGGAAAGAAAGCCCGCAACTCCGGGTGGCCGGGGCCCGCAGCAGTCCCAGCTAAGTGGCCGGAGCCCGCCGGCTCCTCCCCAGGGGCGGGGCGCGCACACGCGGCGCCGGGCGCACGTGGCCCGTCGGGACTGTAGGCTCCGGCCCCGAGCTGCGCGGGAGGTGAGATGTTGAGACTCCGGGGTAAGGTGCGGGGTTTCTGTGGCCTCCCAGTTCAAGGTGGGAAAGCGCGGCGGCGTCCGGGGCTTGATCTAGGTCTACTGCAGTCGCCGAGGCAGACTGGAGCGGATTCTCCGGACCCTCTGCGTCGCTGTGGGTCCGAGGTGCGGCACCCCTCCTTCGGTCCCTCCCTCGGATCGGCCCCGAGAGGTGGATCGGGACGAACCCAGCCCGACACACTGAAGGGCGTGGGGAGGCGGCTAGGCGGAGACTGTCACCATCCCCGGCTGCGGGCGCGTTGAATCTGCGGCCCGGAAGAACAGGCTGCGGCGCCGGCCGGAAGCGTGGCTCTCCAGGCGGAAGCGAGGGAGCCAGCTGGTGCGGTGGGAGCCTGTGCTGTCAACGCCAAAGACCCTCGGTCCGGGCTGGGTGTGGTTGTGGCCAGGTCTGTCAGGAAGAGGACTTAAAAGCCACAAGAGTAGAGCCACTTACGGTGAGATGCTGATGCAGGGCCCAAATAGACCATAGTGGACCATGATGCACTTCCTTCAGGGGAATTGTACACTATGTTTCATGTCTGTGCAACTTTTCAACGTTTGTATGAGACAGAGGAAGTTTTAGGCTTAGGAAAAAGAAGCCACTTTTTTTTCTCTGGTATGTACTATGTATCCATTCTGTACACAATCTGGAAATGTAGCCGTTTGTATATGAGGAAAAGAACATCCTGGGTCTCATGCATTCACCTGTAGGTGCTCAGTGTAGTAGGTTTTGAGGCTCTGAACAGAAACCAAGGACCCTGGCTCTAAAATATACTTACAATTTCTCTCCCTTCCTGAAGGTTTAAAGTTCTTAGCAATGTGTATGCACTTTCATGAAGGTTTTCATAATACATCAGTATATATCACGATATACATATAACTAATTATATGTAGTTACATATATGCATGTACATACATATATAAATTTCTCCATATATACATATATATGGCAAACTTGAAACGATTTACCTTCGTTTTAACTTTGCCTTATAGCAAAGATACAACCTTGTACTAGAAATTTCTTACTTTTAATGTATCAATGTTGACTTTCCCCTATAATTTTAAGATCTAGTGGAGTCATATAGTCTGCCTCAAATTTAAATTACTAAGGCCTAAATTACTATTTTTGGGAGGGGGAATTGAGATGGGTTTTTCTGCTTAGCTATAGCTGCCCTGGAACTCGATCTGTAGACCAGGCTGGCCTTATACTTACAGAGATACTCCTGCCTCTGCCTCCCGAGTGCTGGGGTTAAAGGCATGCACCACCGTCACCTGGTGGGTCTAAACTGCTGTTCTGTGCACATGTGTGTCATGTGAGGTTTCAGATCCCCTGGAACTGGAGTTATAGCGAGTTGTGAGCTGCCATGTGGGTGCTGGGGATTGAACCTGGATCCTATGAAAGAACAGTCAGTGCTCTTAACTGCTGAGCCAACTTTCCAGCTCCTAAACTTCTGTTCTGAAAACAAGAAATATGTAAATTCAAGTGAGGTAGATATTTACTGACCTTACAGCTATGTTGTTTTTCTCAAAACCATTCTTTTGTCTGTTCTCACAGGAAGAAGAAAAAAAATGTCTCAAAAGCAGATGAAGGAAGCTTTTGTCAGTAACCTTAATGGAACCAGCGTGCTAGAAGTGACCCAGGGCTTGTGCTTTCCTGCATTCTGTATCCTGTGCAGAGGCCTTTTGATCATTTTCTCACAGCACTTATATTCTCTCTCACACACCTGGAGCACACGATTCTTGGTGGACTTTGTTATCCTCATAGTCCCTCTGGTGGTCACTTTGACTATATTGTCTTCCTTTATTCTCCTCGAAAATATCATTGTAATTGCCTGTGGGGCCTGGCTGTTGTATCAGATATACCAGAGAAGGACTTGCTATGTCAGAGTGCCTGTCCAGAAAGTCTTTGCAAACTTCTTAAAAATCAGCTTAGAATCAGAGCACAATCCAGCTGTCACCTATTACCGGGTCATTAACAGTGTATTTACTGCTATTGCCATTTTAGCTGTGGACTTCCCGCTTTTCCCTAGAAGATTTGCCAAAACTGAGCTTTATGGCACAGGGGCAATGGATTATGGAGTAGGTGGCTTTATTTTTGGATCTGCAATGGTTTGTCCAGAGGTTAGAAGGAAATATATAGAAGGGTCCAGATTTAATTATCTTAGAAAATCATTGTATTCTGTCTGGCCATTAGCCTTATTGGGAATGGGACGGTTAGTCCTTATAAAATCCATAGGCTATCAGGAACATCTAACTGAGTATGGTGTTCATTGGAATTTTTTCTTTACCATCATAGTTGTGAAATTAATAACATCACTTCTTTTGGTTATTTTTCCTTTAAATAAGTCCTGGATTGTGGCTGTCAGTCTGTCAGTGTTATACCAGCTAGCTCTTGACTTGACTCCACTCAGGAGGATAATTTTGTATGGCACTGATGGGGGTAGCACAAGAGTTGGTTTATTAAATGCCAACCGAGAAGGAATCATTTCCACTTTGGGGTATGTGACAATACACATGGCTGGTGTGCAGACAGGGCTGTATGTGCTTAAGAACAGAACACATATCAGAGACTGGCTAAAAGCTACTTGTTGTATTTTCTTAGTTGCTGTTAGCTTCTTCATTTCTCTTTATATAGTTGAAGTAAATATAGAAGCCGTATCTCGAAGAATGGCCAATTTAGCCTTTTGTATGTGGGTGGTTGCTTCTAGCCTGATGCTTCTTAGCTGTCTGTTACTGACTGATATAATTTTGAGTTTTGCCAAATTTCTAATTAAAGGGGCTCTAGTACCATGTTCTTGGAAACTTATACAGTTGCCTGCTACAAATAAAAACCATTCTGAATCTCTAATCCTAGAAGTGGAGAGAAAGGAACCCAGTCTTTGTTTAATCACAGCTCTGAACAAAAACCAGCTGTTTTTTTTCTTACTGTCAAATGTAACAACTGGTCTGATTAATTTGACAGTGGATACATTACACAGTGGTGCCTCATGGACCTTAGTTGTGCTCAGTATTTATATGTTTACCAACTGTTTAGTTACATATGTACTTGATTTACAAGGTAAAACCATAAAGTTTTGGTGATGAATGGGTAGGCTATATATATTTGAACAACACTGTCTTAGTGGAGGAGAATAAGTGTTATGGGAATGTGCTCTTAGCATCCAGTCTTCACCATATTTTATTATGAAGTGTCAGTTCTCTGTGACAGAAATTAAACTCTATTTTTTTTTGAGGAAGACCCTTGCCATTGTATCTGGATAAGTAATAACATTTTGACATTATATGTAAAGCAACCCAACAGATGTGACACAAGGCTTCCCAGAGCATGGGAGGCAGAGGCAGGCAGGTCTCTGTGAGTTCAAGGCCAGCCTGATTGTGGTGATTTAATCAAATTAGTCTGGAATCTCAGAGAGTCAACTACAGAGCCAAGCCAGGAAGGTCAGGAAGTAGTGACCCATACCTTTAATCCTAGCTTTAGGAATGTGGAAAGGGGTAGGAGGATCTCTGTTAGTTCAAGGCCAGCTTGGTCTACAAAGCATGTTCCAGGACCACCATGACTATTACACAGAAAATCCTGTCTCAAAAAACAAAACAAACAAACAAAAAGCTGGAGAGATGACTCTGTCCTCTGATATTCCAGACTAATTTAAAAAATATGTATCACCCACACCTGATACACTTATTAAGTTTAAAGAACTTGTTCACAGAATTTTGTTTTGTCTGGAGCTCACTGTGCTATTCATACCTCAGCATCAGCACTGGGATTTCAGGGATGAGCCACCACATTCAACTGGTTGGTAGTTTTGACACTGCAAGATGGGGGGGTGGGATTTTTTTTTACTTTCTATATATCATAATGCCATTGTATTTGTGATTGTTAATATGAATATATAATGGTATAATTATAATGTTCATGTTACATGATGTTTACATTAAGATGTTTATGGATTGTCATTTAAAAAATTTTTGTGTGTGTATATTTTGCCTGCATATATGTACATCATAGGTGTGCGATGCCCACAGGCCAGAAGAGGTGGTTAGATACCTTGGGAGTGGAGTTACAAATGGTTGTGAGCTGCTAGGAATTGAACCCGGGTCCTCTGTAAAAGTAATAAGTGCTCTTAACCATGGGGCTGGAGAGATGGCTCAGAGGTTAAGGGCACTGACTGTTCTTCCTGAGGACCTGAGTTCAATTCTCAGCATCCACATGGCAGCTAACAACCGTCTGTAATTCCAAGATCTGACACCCTTACACAGTTATACATGCAGGCAAAACACCAATTCACATAAAATAAAAATAAATATTTTTCTTAAAAAAATTAGTAATAAGTGCTCTTAACCAGTTGAGCCATTTCTCCTGCTCCTTCAGTATCTCTTTTCTGTTCAACTTTCATCTTTTATATTACTTAAAACATACATTTTACTTTTTTCCCCTCAAAGACGAAGTTCTGATACAGGATCTTACTATGTAGTTCACACTAGCTTTGAACTCTCCCTGTAGCTCAGACTGGTCTGGAATTTATGGTCATCCAGCCTCAGTTTCTCAGTGCTACGATTGAAGTGTATATCCTCACCCCAGCTATACAAGTTTTAAGACTGATTCATTGTAGCCTACTCTGCTAGGCATAGAGTAATAAAGCACAACTAAGGTATGCATCCTGTAGTCCTAGCACTCAGGAGGGTGTGGCAGGAGCCCAAGGCTAGCCTGGGCTATGTAGATCCTGTCTGTAAAGGATAAATTTCTAGTATCTTGGAGCTTTGAGTCTAGTGAAGGGGAAATATTAAACTAGTATAAATACTGAGTGGTAGGAAAAAGAAACAGCTATGGGTTGTTACAGGTGTGAAACCAAGAACCAGTCTGGGAAGGAAACAAGTTTTCTCCATAGATGGATATTTTTGAGGCAGTGGTAGTGCATGATACATGAATCTGGGGATAGGAGGGTGGACAGCGGAGAGTACTCAGTTTATGAATCTTTCAGCAGTAGTTGTCAGTAACTCAGAAAACGGGAGTGTGGGCTGTAAGCTAGAGAACAGGAAGGGATCACGGCAGCCTCAATTATAGAAAAGAAGATCAAGAAAATCAGGGAGAAGTGAAATCTTCAAGCACATAGTCAAATAAAAATATGGTTACATTAAGGTTTAATGGTTGAATTTAAAATTTCACACAGATCTTTAATCAGCTGTTAAGTATTTAAAAATCACAGGGACCTTAGTTTACAGTTCTGATGTTCAATGTGTATGTTATTTGTTTTGGTTTTTTGAGATAGTCTATGTAGCCTTGGCTGGTCTGGAACTATGTAGACCAGTCTGGACTCAAACTCATGGAGATCCATCTGCTCCTAAGCTCTGGAATCTGGAATGAATGGGTGTGTGTGTGTCTGTGTGTGTGTGTGTGTGTGTGTGTGTGTGTGTGTGTGTGTGTGTGTGTGTGTGTGTGTGTGTGTGTTAATACTGGCTACCTGTGGTAACCTGTAATCCTAGGACTTGGGAGATGGAGGTAGCAAGTATCAGGCCAGGCTGTGTGGTGGTGGTGAAATTTTGCTTTTCTGATTTTAAGGACAAACCGGAGATGGCTACTGATCAGGGTGTTTAATTTGGTATTTACTAGCACACTAAATTATCTGTGTATAACAGGTGGAACATCCTGGTACAGGTTTGCTCTTTAAACTAGTTGTCTTCAGATTGTAGACTGGTTTTTGTGATTCTGGGGATTGAACCAGAACTTCAGATTTACTGGGCAAGCACTGTACTGAGCCACACTCCTAACCTTTTGAATGTATTTTTTTAATGTAAATACACTAATTGTTAATTTTTTCCAACTTCTTGAAGTTCTAATTTTGTGTTAAGATGACTTTGTATTTACTGACTACAATTACTGCAGTTTATATTTTCAATTAAAAAGACTTTTGAAATTTAACCAATAAGATTATAGTATGTAAATTAAGCATGACTAGGAAAGTTGATTGATTTTTCTGCTGTGTCACAATACCAGTACCCCACAGTTTATCTGTTGGAGCAGCCAGAATACAGAGTTGCTCAACTACTACATTCATTTAGAGAAAGTAGTTATCCTATGACTTAGTGAACAGGTCTCATTTGGTCTGTTTTTTTTTTAAGATAGGCTGGCTTGGAACTCACCAAAATCTACCTGCCTCTGAAATGCTGGGATGTGCCATCATACCTGGTATTTATTTATTTATTTACTTATTTTTGTGGTATTGGAAAGTGAACACTGGCTAGGCCAAGTGTTCTACCACTATATCCTCAGCCCTCCATACTTCTCTAGTTGCACTAAAGTCTATACCTTTTGACAATTACAAGTATTAGCTAAAAAGGACAAAATTATGTTTTTTTTCCATCTTCTAATTCCCAAAGTCCCAAAGAAAGGCTAATGAATTCATAAAATTAGAATTAGTTGGCAAAACTCTCTCTGATTTTAAACAATGATTTACAGAGCTCTAATTGTAGGTGTTTGTGCAGCTCAGATGGAAAGATCCTGGCAGTCAGGAGCTCAGGCATACTGAGTGCTGCATCTAGAAAGGAAATGTATTCTGGCAGTCTGGAGCAAAGAATACTACAAGCAATAGTAAACATAGGTAGCAGTTTACAGCCCAGCTTCAGGTAAAGGCTTCCCCAATGTTACTAGCTCTGCTCTGGCAGGGATGGGCCTCCCCGGTAAAGTTGTTACAGTCCTGCTCTGGTTTACAAAGTATAACAACTCTTGCTCCTCTAGGGGAAGGCTTCCTAGGCCAAAGTGTTACAGGTTCATTTCCCCTCTTTGGTCTTTGTCCTGCTGGACTTTGTTCTGGGAGTGTAACAATTCTGCTACACCAGGGAAGGTTCCCTGGACAGCAGAGTGTTACAGCAGAGTGTTACAGCTGCATTTTCTGCATTTCCTCAGCTGATCTCTGTCTAGGCTGCTGTCTGCTTTGGCAAAAGAAGGCCCTCACCCAAAACTCCTTCAAGAGATTTATTGGGAGGGAAGAGGCCAGGAGTGGAGACTTCCAGGGATTGGTCAGATTTTTCATTCTTCTGGCCGCTTTTCCCTGCACTGTGTCAAGTATAGGTGTCAGGAATTAAAGTACCTGCCTTTAAAGAGCTTACATCTTAACATTAAAAATAAAAATCCTAATGTATTTGTTTATTACTATTTTTATAAGGTGTATGTAATACAAGCTGGCCTTGAATTTATGGTAAACTCCCTGCCTTGGCCTCTCAAGTGCTGAGATTTTAAGTTTGTGCTACCGGGCTGGAGAGATGGCTCAGAGGTTAAAGAGCAATTACTGTCCTTCCGGGAGACTTGAGTTTGATTCCCAGCATCCACAGGGCAGCTAACAACTGTCTGTAATCCCAAGATCTGACACCCTTACATGGTTGTACATGTAGGCAAAACACCAATTCCCATAAAATAATAAAAATAAAATATTAAAAAAGTATATGCTACCACACTGGGCTTGTGTTTTTATTTTTAATTGCTAAAACAGAATTTCCTACTGTCACATCATGAAAAGGAAAATCCAACTTACAGATTCTCAGACATACTAATTTAAATAACATTTTCCTCTGATTTTACTGCCATATCAAATAATATAGCCTATAATTATAGTGAAAACAAGGTATTATAGCTAGTCAACTGCCATTTTCTTCATAGCTTGGTTCTTTGCTAGTACCTGCGTATTTAGTAGTGAAAATTAAAGTTAGCAGCTATATATTTATTGGCTCAATATTAGTTACCAAGCATAAGCTAAAATTCAAAAGATCTGAAGCAGGTACATGGATTACAGTAGTTGTAGACACAAAACACAAGTCTCTAAAAATGTCCATATTCATAGTGTGTACTTTAACCTGTCATGTGCGTGCAAACCCTGTATGCTTACTGGATTTAAGCTAAGGATGACACTATTATACTTTTAGTATGGCCCAAAGACATATGTACTAGATAATCACACCTTTGGGAACACACAATGGTTCTTCCAGTTTATTATGTCACCTAACTTAACAGTGACCACATAATGTCATGAGTCAACACGGCTAAGGATGAACTATGGGGTTTTATTGTTGTGACTTTCAAAGACTTCATGTGAAGATAAAAATACTTTTTAAAGGTCAGTAACAACAGCTTTAGCCTATTTACCAGGAAATATTCGATCTATCCTTAAGATTAGGCAGTTGTACCAGCAGCAAATGGATTTTTCGTTAAAACAATCAAGACGAAACAATTCCAATCCTTTGGGTTTTAAAACGGACCACCTCATGGCATCGGGCAGAGTGCAGAGAGGAACCTCTTTACAGCAGCTATGGAAGATGGGCAGACGGAAGGGCCTTTGGCCACTACAAGTACTTTGCCCAAGGGAGTCCCTGAGTTAATATTAACTCAAGAAGGTCCTCTGGTCAGAACGTACACATAGACTACAGTTCAATTTTGTCTCTGCAACAGCAAATTCTGCACGTATCCATCTTCTCGGAGATCTTGACGCAGTTCCCGGGTCAATCAGGGTAGCAGAGCCTGTTCCTTCAAACTTCCACTGCTGGAAATCCGACTGTGTCAAATCCTGGAAACCATGGCCAGATGTTGTCTTTCCACTGCCCGTTCTCGTTGACCTCGACAGCCTCAGCTCCTCACCACTGACCTAAGTCCTATCTGTGTCCACCCTTCCACCCTGGGCACGGACAGAGACCCAGGCTAGCCCTGCTCAGCCTCCCTCCTGGCTCTGATTCACGCTTATTCGGGTAAATCCGGGGCACTGAGCGGGTCACGCCGCGCGAGGACACAGGGAGTTCCCCCCAGCACTACCCCAAGATTTCGAAAGTCGGGAGCCGAGAGAGGCGGCCGCGGTCTCGCGAGAAGAGGCAGGCCCCGCCCGGAGTTCGCGGCCCCTCCCGGCCCCACCCTCCCCACGTCCCCCGCCCTCCCTCCCACACTCCCCGTGGCGCGAGCGGCTGACTGAGCCTGGAGAGGAAACGGCATTCGCAGCCGCGCTCCCGCCCAGGCCGGCCCTGACGCGGGCCTCGTCAGCCGGTAACGGGGAGCAGAGGTGGGGGTCAGGGAGGCGTCCACGGAGTCAGTGAAGGTCAGATCCAAGAGCCCTCCTCCGACCCGGGTGAGGACCGGCTCGGAGCTTGCCCCCACCCTCCAAGTCTGCAGAGCCGAGGCGGGGTCGACCCCTCCCAGGGGCGGGGTGGCGCCGGGCAACTGCAGCCCAGGGGCCCGCCTGGGCGGGGCGCTCGGAGCGGGGAGAAGGGGGTCAGCGGCGGGGGTGCGGGCATGGGCTGTGGAGCCGAGGCGGGGATGAGCTCCTGGAGCCTCGACTCCCGAGCTGGGCGGGGATGTCCCGGGGCCAGCAGGTCCTTTCCGCCTCTCCTTTGGACCCGGACTGGAGGCCACCGGGAGGGAGGGCGGCCGGGGGGTGGGTGGGGGAGGGCAGGCGGCGCGAGGGGGCGGGTCCCGAGGCTGCGGGGCGCTGATTGGCTGAGCGTGTGTGGAATCGGGTGATGGGAAACGCAGCGCGGCTCTCCCGGCCTCTCTTGCTGGCCGCCCTCCCCCTTTCCCCCGTGGCGAATGTGCTGCGAGCTGGCGGGTGCTTACGCTCGCGGGGTTTGGCTGTTGCAGGCAGGAGCTGGGAGGAGGCGGCAGCGGCAGCGACAGGAGCAGCGGCGGCAGCAGCGGCGGCAGCTGGGAGGAGGTGGTGACGGTGGCAACGGCAGCGTCGGGGACGATGGCGCGACTGGTGGCAGTGTGCAGGGACGGGGAGGAGGAGTTCCCGTTCGAGAGGAGGCAGATCCCCCTCTACATAGACGACACCCTCACGGTGAGCGGCCCGGCCCGGCTTGGGCCCGCTGCTCCCCTGG
Organism: Sigmodon hispidus; assembly: GCA_004025045.1. NCBI lineage: Eukaryota > Metazoa > Chordata > Mammalia > Rodentia > Cricetidae > Sigmodon > Sigmodon hispidus. The sequence continues at coordinate 47,485 of PVIH01012929.1, read as the reverse complement.
CAGCTGTTTCCCCTCCTCCCCCTCCCCCAGGCCGAGCGCTGCGCACTGGAGAAAGAGTGTGTTGCAACTCCTAGGCGAGGCCGCCTTCTCTCCGCCAGGCCTCCCCAACTCGCAATTTTGCAGGGAGTGAGCCCCTCGGTACCCTTGGCCAGCCCCAGGCCCAGCGACCTAAACGCACTCTGAGATCCTGTCCTCAATGAGGTCTTCCTCCCTTCCAGAGCCCTAGGCCTTCACTCCTTCCTTTGAGACGCTGCTTTGCCTAAGCACGCCCCGGGAGAAGGATTGAAGGAGCTGGACTAACGTTAGGGCCTACCCCCCTCCAGGAACCACTTACCCTGCGGGAGGCTCAATTATGTGGCAATGTCGCAGCTGCATTGCTACCTGTGTATTTTCTATTTTAACACTCTAGCTGTCACTACATAGACGTAATTACTGAGGGCAGAGTGACATTCTCTTGCACAGTGAAGATTCCACTGAAATGATTTGATTTCCTTATACATCTCTTATTGCCTAGTATGTTATAATTCTGGAAATGATTGTGTTAAATCATGACTCTTCAAAATGGGCCTTCTTGGCATTATTCATTTTCCAAGTATCCTTTTTTGAAAAACCACATTATTGAATGTGTAAAAGTAGTATGAAAAGCCAGCTCTGCTCATTGGTAGTGTAAAGACACAAACGTGGAAAGATCGTTGTTTTAAGACTTGGTGTTGATGATATACCCTATTGCCGACCCTCTACCCTGTGTTGCAGTACTATTTCCTTTAAAAGGAAATGGCAGAAATGTGAGTTGATTCTGAGCAGGAAATGAATGCAGTTGCTTGCCACGGTTTAAGAAATGAAATGAAGCCTTTCAGAATAAGTTTTTAAATCTGCATTTAGATGCTGATATTCTTGGATTAAACACTTCCTGGTTGTAGTCTTATGTGTATCTTCTACCCTTGACATTTTTGTCATTCAAAGGCAGAGCCCTTGTCTTCCTGAATTTTTCCCCCCAGGTATCTAGAAGGTTTTTAACATTTTATATAAAATGCAAGTCATTGTAGAGATATCGGTCTGCCTTTCTTTTTGCCAGTCTCAACTATGAGCTACAGTACTTTTAAAGGATTAGCAGAACTATTGACTGCTTCAGTTGGAACTGGGCAAGTGAAAGCATGTTATTCTTTTTTTTAACTGAGACATGGTAGAATGATTTAACTTGACATAAAGTAGAGTTTATGTTGGTTTAAAAACTACTTGTATTTATTGGTTGTGGTTTCTTATTTTCTTGCATAACTTTAATGGACTTGTATTTAAAATAGGTTTAAAAAAAAAACTAGAATACTGACCAGTTAAATGATTCATTTTTTTCTCAATGTGACAGTGTTTGATTGTAGTTCACTATTACCTTCTGTCCACCTTCAGCGTACAACCTTCTAAAACCATTTGCTATCAACCTTTTGTGTACACTGCATTTCCCTCCCCCCCTTAATTCTGAGGATTAGATAATTAGAATATATGGTTTGAAAACAGGAAACATCAATGTAAATTTTGTGTTTTACAGATTTTAAGGCAACATACTTTCACATAACCACCTTTTATATGAATGCAGCACATTAATCAATACAAACTTTGTAAAGTACTTTTAAAGTGAACAAACAGTATGTGTTACTTTCTTAACAATGATGTGAATTTCCAAGTTATTTCATAGATAAACTTTGTGGCTTAGTATCACACTGCTTTTGCCTTGTACTGAGTGTCTGAATGTGGCTCCTTTGTAACAATCTTTGTAACAGATTGTTACAAAGACAAAATTTAAGCTTATTTAAATATCTCAAAAAAATAAGTATAAGTTTCCTTTGCTTAGGAGTGGATTTTTGTCATTAACAGTGAATTTTGTTAGTTTGTCTTCCATCATTTAATGCTGTTAATGAGTGAATATTAGTGAAAATTCACTTAAAGCTCTGTCATATTTAGGGACTGAACGTCCAAGATCATTTTTCATCAGTCCCAGTTACAGGGAGATTGCAAACTGGGGAGAAGCAGAGGCGTGCTTTCTGTGTTGGTCATTGGTTGATACTGTTTGACAGTGTGTGCCTGAAGTTAACTTGGTTTGATCTTTGTTCTTAGGGACCTAAAGGGAACTTTGTGATCTTTGAGTAAATGGTTTTAGAAATCTTGTTTGCAGATAGATGTTAGTTTAGTTACAATGTTTACAGTTTACTGCTTTATCATTTTAGTAAAGATAGCAAAGATGGTTAAAACTGGTGATTTTTAACTTAGGTTAATAAAGTGAATTTAACATATTTGTATTTAAAGAACCCCTCCCCCCCCCCTTTTCAAGACAGGCTATCCTGGAACTCTCTCTGTAGATCAAGAGAACTCAGAGATATGCCAGCCTCTGGCCCCTGAGTGCTGAGCTTGAAAGTGTAGACCATATTTCTTTTGTTACATTGACAGCCTGTCTTAGAAATTTCTTTTGTTACATTGTATTCACATTTATAGGGTCCCTATGGTACTTCAGTATACTTGAGTATATTACTATACAGGTATAGTTAAGATAAGTCCTAAGTAAATAAGTAAACTTAGCAATTGATAATACTATTTAGGGAACTATCAGGTTGTATATATTAGAAGTATATACTAGCTGTCAGAAAGAATACAGATTTTATTTTAGATGTAACTTTGAAGAATTAGTTTCTTTCAACAAGATTAAAATATTTTTATTTTATGTATGTGTGTATGCCTGAGTGTATGTATATGCACCATATGTGGGCAATATCTTGAGGAGGTCAGAAGAGGCTTTGGAGCCCTCAGGAATTGTAGTCCTCTTTAAGAGTAATACCTCTTAACTGCTGAACCATTTCTCCTTTCTCATCATTGGCAAGATTAAAAAAAAATACACAGAATTAAAATACATAGTTTTTTTTTTTAATCAAATCTTAGCAACCACAAAACAATTGACTCTTAACTTTAGAACATTTAAGTTTATTCTAATTATCACTACATACAAGCAGAGTTGAGCTAAACTGTCTGGATCATCTTATACTCTGCTTTTAAAAAATGCATATGTATACATTTATTCCTCATGTGTAGGTGTGTACAGCATAGTACATATGTGGAAGTCAGAGGACAGTGTGTGCAAGTCAGTTCTTAGTTTAGGTTTGGGGATGGAAGACAGGTTGTCAGGCTTGATAGCAGTCACCTTTACCCACTAAGCCATTTCGATGGCCCGCCCATCTTTTTAAATTTTTTTTTTTTTGATTTATTTATTTATTATGCATACAGTTTTACAGAAGAGGGCGCCAGACCTCATCATAGATGGTTGTGAGCCACCATGTGGTTTTGCTGGGAATTGAACTCAGGACCTCTGGAAGAACAGTCAGTGCTCTTAACCTCTGAGCCATCTCTCCAGCCCCCACCGCCCATCTTTTTAAAGATGGAGTTGTGTTGGTCTCAGATTCCTAGGCTTACGTGATTTTCCTATCTCAGCCTCTCAGATGGTAGGACTGAAGATGTGTACCACTGCTTTTGTCATTTTCAAATGTTTTTAATGGTTGTATAAGTTGTATCATACACAATACTCTACCATGAAGTCTGGCTTCTAATTTTTGTTACAAATAATACTGTAGAAATATGGACAATCCATTGAGCCATTATTTTTTCTCCTTCTTGGGCTTTTGGAAATATATTTACTGAAGAGTTAGAACAATTTACAAGTTTCTTGATTCATGTTGTTGAATTTATTACATTTCTAGAAGACAGCCCTTTTGATCCAAATTATTGTAAATTAGGGTGACAAAATGGCTTAGTGGGTAAAGTGGTTACTACCAAGTGTGACTTGAGTTCCATCCCTGGGACATAACATGGTAGAAAGGAAAAACTGACTTACAAGCTGTCCTCTGACTCTAAAAAGCATGCGTAGGCATTCACATACACTCCCTCATACAGAATAATAAGTGGACTAGAAATTGATGGCAGTTTTTAAAAACTGTCTGAGCTTAAATGGGGATTAAGAGTTTTTAGCATTTGCTGCAAGTTTAGTATTTAGTGTTTTCTTCCAGCTCTTTAATATTTAACTTTCCTGGAGTGATACTAAATACAAACTTAATTTTGTTGGTTAAAGTTCATAAGAATGGTCTGAAGCCTTTTTTCTTTGTGGTCAGGTAAAACTGGGACTGATGCTTGAGAGTGAAAGTCAGTAATGGATGCAATAAACTTTACAAAGCAGTAATTGCTGTGCAATGGCTTGTTCTATTTTTGGATGGCTCTGGGTAGGCATCCTTATCATTCAGTGAACACTAATGATTCCTCTGTGAAACCACACCTCACGTACTTTACAGGACCGTCTTCCTTTAGGTAACCTAGAATCTAAGATTAAGTCAAGGAAGTGGTTTGAAAAATAGAGAAAATAATGCTAGTGGCCTCTTTGCCTTCCCCTTTTCTTACTGTTCCCTTAAAATACTAAGTGGCATATATTATTTGACTAAAAACCAATACGGTGAAAAGTGGCAGATACTATTTGACTAAAAAAACAATATGATAAAAAGCTGTTATCTTAAATATTTGAAAGGCAAGGATGAGGTAGTTATATATGGCAGTCTGGTTCAAATGGACATTCAAGAGAAAATAGAAAGCATCCAATTCAGGAAGGACTCTAGATTTTGACATTTTTATGCTGGTTGGTGAGAGTGTTGATACCTGTGTATTCTTTTTTTCTTTTCCTTTGTTTGTGTAGTATATGTGTGTATGTTTTACTGGTGTTTGAACCCAGTGTCTCCCATATGCTATGCAAATACTCTGCTACTGGAGTGAACATCCCCATCCCCCATAAGAAAAAAGTAATTTATGTGTGTGATTGTTTTGCCTACATGTATGTCTGGTGCTCTCGTCAGCCAGAAGAGGGGGTCTGATCCCTTAGAACTGGAGTTACAGGTATTTGTGAGCCACCATATGGATGCTGGGAATCAAACTGGGTCCTCTGGAAAGAGCAGCTCCTAACTGAGCCATCTCTTAATTGCCATCCTCCCCCTTTTAAATTTTTGATGTGGTTTCATTCAGTAAGATGGCCAGGCTGTCTCTAAACCTTTAAAAAACTGCATATATTATTTGTCCATGTGTTATGTATATGAGCATGTATATCCCACCCCACTTTCATATGTGTGGAGGTCAGAGGATAACTTGGAATTGTTTCTCTCTTAATGTGGATTCTAGGGATTGAACTCAGGTAATCAAGCTTGGCAGCAAGTGTTTTTATTCAACCTGCTTACCCCTCTTGACCTTGCTTGCCCTGGCTAAACTTTTGATTCCTTTTCTTTAGCCCCTGAAGCCACCGAATGAAAGGTTGGCTGATAGGTCTCAATGTTAGATTCTTTGACTTCCACCTAATTTTATTTTCTTTTGTTGTACTCTGGAGCCTGGACCCAGGACTGCTCATATCATTCCAGACTATAAGTCTAGCATGACAGGTAAATTCCTTGGTTTTAAACCCTATAATGTGATTCTGAAAAACATGTGAGTTATTTGGACTATTTTCAGTGCTGGGGGCCAATCCTAAGGCCTTCTTCTTGGTAGGCAAGAGCCACATTCCTAGCCTATTAACTTTTTAATTTTAGTTTTCAGGACCTGGTTTTCTTAGTGATAATGGTAGGGTCATAAAGTAGGTATTCTATGTAGCTGGCCTCAAACCCATGATTTTCCTGCCTCAGCCTCCTGTGTGCTGGGATTATAAACATGTGTCATCATATCTAGCTTGGACCAAGGTTTCTGATACTAGGATTATTATTTCTTTAAAATTTGAGTAAGTTTGACTATACTAAGTACAATGGACAGCATCATTAGATATTTGCTTGTTAATTAATATGAATCTCAGCAGATTATTCAGAGCTACAGCATTAGATGAGTGACTTCAGTTTTGCTTAGAAGTGTTAGTAAAGGTGCTAAGAACATACCTAGTAAGTATTGAAGCTGCAGTAAGTGTCACCACCACAAAAGAAGAAACTTGGCAAACAATAAAAACTATTGAAATGGAAGTGTGTCTTACAAGGTGATGGAGTTATTGTAGAATTGGGAGCAGGGGACACTGACTTTCCCTTGATAAGTAGTGTATGTGCATTGTAATACATTTGAAAAAGAAAACCACACAGTGGCTCATGACTAATCTTGGCATGTGGGGAGTAGAAGGAGTTCAAGGTCAGTTCAAGGTGGTATGAGACCTAACCTTAACTGAAACAAATACATGAAAAGTATAAATTTGGAAAAAACAAAAACATGTAAGGAAAATGTTTGTTATACACCCAGCAATTTTTTTTTTTTTTTCCCTGTAAGATAAGCTGTATGTGGAGCTGGGGAGATGGATCAGAGGTTAAGAGCACTGACTATACTTCCGGAGGACCTGAGTTCGATTCCCAGCATCCACATGGCAGCTAACAACTGTCTGTAATTCCAAGATCTGACACCCTTATACAGTTATACATGCAGACAAAACAAATTCACATAAAATAAAAATAAACACTTAAAAAAAAAGATAAGCTGTACATATACATGCAAAGTTATCTATGTAGTTTTGAATCTATAAAACTGAAATCCCCAGAATAGTTAAATTAGTCTAATATCCATTTTCACATAACCCCGTTCTTTTATCAGATTCAGAAAAAATAAACCCGCTTATATTTTGTTTAACAAGACCTCCATGTATTATTAGAACAAGCATGTTTTCAATTATTCCTAATGTATAGAGAAGAAAATAGTCAACTCTGTTAAAGAAGCAGATCCTCATGGTACTAGTTGAAGGAGAGGGGTTCTTGGCTTTTTTATTTATTTTCCTTGGTGTTTACCTGCAACTGGGAACTGGCACTACAGACAATTATGAGCTGCCATGTGGATACTGGGAATTGAACTCAGGTCCTCTGGAAGACCAGTCAGTGCTCTTAACTGCTGAGCCATCTCTCCAACTCCAAGGAGAGGTTTTTTTTTTTTTTTTTTTTTTTTTTAAACTTTTATTTATTTATTTATTTGCTTTGGTGTTTTGCCTGGAACTACAGACAGTTGTTAGCTGTCATGTGGGTGCTGGGAATCGAACCCCGGTCCTCTGGAAGAGCAGACGGTGCTCTTAACCGCTGAGCCATCTCTCCAGCCCCGAGAGGGTTTTTTAGACAGTGTCTTAAGTATCTCCATTGATCTGAAGATGACCTTGAGCTTTTCATCTTCCTGCCTTAAATTCTGGGATTATAGGCATGAGCTGGGAATTGAACCCTGAATTCTGTACATGTTAGACAAGTACATACTTACTTTACAACCTCAGCCTGAGAAGAACTTTCTTATGGCAACATTCAATGAATGTGGAGTTTGCTATTCTTGTTTTTGCCTCAAATGGTTTTCTTTATCTTGACTCAACTTTTTTTTTTAATATTTATTTTTATTTTATGTGAATTGGTGTTCCGCCTGCATGTATTACTGTTTAAGGGTGTCAGATCTTGGAATTACAGTAGTCAGCTGCCATGTGGATGCTGGGAATCAAACTCAGGTCCTCCGGAGGAACAGTCAGTGCTGTTAACCTCTGATCCATCTCTCCAGTCCCTGACTCAACTTTTTGGGTGTATAGGACTCTTAAGGCCCTTGTTATCTGGAAATAATTTGTCCTTGTATAGTATGTTTAATAACCTTTGCATTGTTTCATTTAAGACAGGCATGAAATATATATGTCTACATATATATATTTGTGTGTGTATATATATATATGTGTGTGTGTATATAGTATGTGAGTGTTTTGCTCACATGTATCTGTGCATCACATGTATGCCTGGTGCCCTCAGAGGTCAGAAGAGGGTATTGGACCCCCTGAAATTGGAGTTATAGACAATTGTGAGCCATCATGTGTGTGCTGGAATGGAATTCATTTCAGGTCCTTCGTGAGAACAGTTTACTTAACTGCCTACGCATCTCCTGTGCATGTATTACTGTTTTTGAAGGCATACATTTTTCATGTCTTTGAAATTGTTACATTTCCTACATCTTATAGTTTAGCTCTTACCTTGGTCATATACAACTTTATGATTATTGTGTTTGTGTGTGTGAGTGTGTATGCGCACGTATATATGCACATGACTATAGTACCAGCAGAATAAGAGGCATTGGATCACCTTGAAGCTGGAGTTGTAGGCATTTGAGTTGCTTTATGTGGGTCCTGGGAATGTAAAGGTCCTCTCTCTGGAATAGCAGTTTGTGCTCCTAACCACCAGAGTCATCTCTCCAGCCCTCCCTTCACTTAATAGATTTTAAAACTTGTAATGTCATAGATCAGTGAAATTTCTAATTTTCATCATCACTGAAGCCTTTTAAATTTCTCTGGTAGTGGGTTTTGTAACTGAATAAATTCCTCAGTGCTTCCTTTTTCATCATACATAGCACAGGTCTTTATTAAATGCCCAATACTGTTTTCTAAGTTACTTAAATAGATTTTGTTTTTGTGGAGTTGGGAATTAAACCTAGTGCCTTCAGTTGGTTTTATTAATACTAAACAGGCTAATACTCTTATCACTGTGCTATATCCCTGCTCAAAACATGTATTAGTTTGGCATTCCCCGCCCCCCCCCCAATTACATTTCTTTGTGAGGGTAGGGGATGGGGCAGATATACCACAGTGAACATGAAGAGGTTAAAAGACAAAATGTAGAAGTTTATTCTCTACCTTTCACCCTTGAGGTTCTAGGATTCAAACTCAGATGATCAGACTTGGTGCCAAGCACTTTTACCCACTTGAGCCAGGGTTACCCACAGTTACAGGGAACTAATTAAAATGGTTTATCTAACTAAATATTATTGGCCACTGCCACTTTAGAAATTATAACTTAATTCTTAGATCTGCTGTGTTAAGTAGCTATTAAAAGTTACTCCTTAATCTTATTTTACAATTAAGGTAAATAACTTGTCTAGAGTCTTGACATAGATACTAAGTGACAGAGCCTGGATTCCTTCTGTGTGTTTGACTTTAGTGCCTTTGTTCCTAATGGCCACACTGTGTCTGGCTTTGGAGATTTGTATATTTTAGGCAGCAAGGTAGCTCAGTGGGTAAAGGTACTCTCTACCAAGACTGGAAAATTAAATTTGATCTCCAAGGTCCATTTGGTAGAATTAAAGAGCTGACTCCTGCAAGGTATCCTCTTACCTCTGAGTACATGTGTGTGCATATGTACACATACACTAAATTTAAAAACAAAAACTTATACACTGTTTATTAAGACCCCTTTTGTAGGAGACAGTCTAGCTTTATAGATGTTACTGCCTAATAGTGTATAAAGTATGCGAGAGAATGTGTCTAAAGGAGCATATCAGTGATTTCTGTTCTGTTTGCTTTTTAAGATGGTGATGGAATTTCCTGACAATGTTTTAAATCTCGATGGGCATCAGAATAATGGTGCACAGCTAAAGCAGTTTATTCAGGTAACGTTGTAAAAGTCATTGTTTCTAGTCACGCATGTGCTTTTTAAACCATTTAACATTTAGATATAACTTCTAATCTCTTTTTGTTGTTGTTTGTGTTTTTGAGACCAAATCTCACTGTTAGGTGGAACTCTCTATGTGGAACAGGTCAGCTTGCTTCTGCTTTGAATGTGAGGATTAAAGGCTTGTCCCACCACACAGTAACTTTTTTACCTAGGGTTCTTCTTATATATTACTAGTACACTAAAGTTGATTTCATTTTCTAATTTTTTTTTTTAGTTTCTTTAGAAACAAGATACTTTTTAAATACTCATATATATAACTAAGGTGAGCAGTACTGGTGCAGGCTTTTATTTCCAGTACTTAGGAGGCAGAGGCAGGCATATTTCTGTGAGTTCAAGGCCAGCCTGATCTACATACTGAATCCCAGGACAGCCAGAGCAATTATACAGAGAAACCCTGTCTTAGGGGGAAAAATAAAAAAAAAAAAACGAATAAACAACAGCAAATATATATAATTAAAATAATAGGAATTAAGTTGTTAGATTACTGAAGAACTTAATTTTTTTTTTTTTTTTTTTTTTTTTTTGTCCATGGAGGCTTTTTGTTTATATGTTTTGCATCTCTAGAAAAAGAACCCCAGGATTTTCCCTCCTGTGTGTTTTCGCCTTCCTTCTTCATGATCCATGATGCCAGCTGAGGTCGTCAGTACAATAAGCCAAACTGATGGGATGGGAGCAGATTGTTCTGCCATTTTTCTAGGTCTTTACTCGCACATCAAATCTAGGGTTTATCACTCCACACTTGTTCAACCTGCCTGTGAGATTCACCATGATTTCCCCAGCTCTGTGGTCATCAATTATTTCACATTCACCAATGTAACCATGCTTCATCATCACGGTCAGAATCCGGACGATGACTTTGGAGCAGGGCCTGATGAGGACCTGGCGTTTGCCTCTTTTCTCAGCATTGTTGATGCTCTTGAGGGCATCAGCCAACAATTTCGTACGCACCATGGTGATGGTGCGGAAAGATGGAGGAAAGAACAAGAACTCTATTTTTACAAAACACTTGGAATGAAAAAATAATAAAAATGAAATATTTGAATGTTCTTTTCTTCACCTCTTTTTCTGGGAGTGTTAATTATAACATAGTTGTTAACTCCCTTAAGTAGAAATTACCAGTGTTTTGCCTATTTCTCTATTGCTGTGGTTCCCATTCATTTTTCTTCCTTGTAGTAACAAGCAGATTACATTCATGTGCACTAACATAGTTACTCATTACAGGTTCCTACCTAGGTAAGGTAGGCCTTGTTTTTTCCCAAGGATAGAAGCTAAATAGTAATGGAAAAAGTAATTTTATGTCTTAAGAAGTTATTTATACTTTTTTCTCTTTCAGCGACATAGTATGCTTAAACAGCAAGATCTGAGTATTGCCATGGTGGTGACATCACGTGAAGTCTTGAGTGCACTTTCTCAGCTTGTCCCATGTGTCGGTTGTCGTCGCAGTGTGGAACGCCTTTTTTCTCAGCTTGTAGAGTCTGGAAATCCTGCCCTTGAACCCCTGACAGTAGGGCCTAAGGGAGTACTATCTCTGACTCGAAGCTGCATGACTGATGCAAAGAAGCTTTATACATTATTTTATGTACATGGGTAAGTATAGCTAATTAAGAAACAACTTGTTAATAAAATAGTTAATTTTAAACAACTTAATAACAATGGAGCCTTTCCTCCTAAATTTGACTAGGACAAAGATTTTATTGAGTAGTTTATTTTCTGCTCTCATGTGGAGAGAGGTATACATTAAGCAAATAAATAGTTGAGTATAAGTTAAAAAGAAAAGAGTAAGATGAGCAATAGTAAGAGAATACATGGATTAGATTAATATGAAGAGTGATCTGGGAATGCCTTTCTGGTAAATAGATGAATGATGTAAGCAAGAGAGTTCTATATCTGTCTGGATAAAGGTATAAGAGCAAGCGTAAGAGTCAGTGGTCAGAATTTTCTTGACATGTCTGAGGAAACAGAAAGGAGAAAACGTTGGTTGGAGCCAGATGAGTAAAGAGAACAGTAATAAAAGGTGAGATCAGAAGAGCAGTAAAGTGTCAGCCATAGTAGTGTCTCAGAGGTCACACTGAGGTGGTTACTCTGCATAGATGATAAGCTTTGCAAAGTTTTAGGCAGATTAGCAACACTGTCTGACTTGAAATTTGGCCTACAGTGACCTTTGTATTGAGAATAAAGAGAGTGCAAGGCAGGTGTAAAAATAGAGAAATAGATTGTTCAGTGATAAGTAGGATAAGCGACTTGAATTACAGGTAATAAAGACACGAATGAAATATTTTGAGGACCGAGTCAACAGGATTTTTGTATAGATTGATAAGGGGAGGGATAGGACTTCAGTAATGATTCTTAGATTGTGGTATAGGCAGGGCTTAGTGGGATTCTCGGGACCCACATGGTTTGAGGAAAGAGCCAACTTCCAAAAGTTGTCCTCTGACCTCCATGTGTGCTTCAATGCACTCACATGTGTGCATGCATGCATACATATAGAAATATAATTAAGACAGTATTAAATTATAACATGATTTACTGAGATGGGCAATACTAGGCAACAGTTGTTTTTTTTTTTTTTTAAATTTAATTTATTTATTTATTTGTCTTGGCGTTTGCCTGGAACTACAGACAGATGTGAGCTGCCATGTGGGTGCTGGGAATTGAACTCAGATCCTCTGGAAGAGCAGTCAGCACTCCTAACTGCTGGGCCATCTCTCCAACCCCTAGGCAATAGTTTTTAGAGTTTTTTTTTTTTTTTAAAAACTTTATTTATTTGCCTTGGTGTTTGCCTGGAACTGGAACTACAGACAGTTGTTAGCTGCCATGTGGGTGCTGGGAATCGAACCCGGGTCCTCTGGAAGAGCAGACGGTGCTCTTAACCGCTGAGCCATCTCTCCAGCCCCTAGAGTTTTTTTATATGTGTTTAAATTTGAGATTTTACTTAGACTTTCACAGTATTTACTTGTGTCATTTACTAAGTATCAGTAGGAGAAAGGATTGAAAAACCAAACCTAGAGGCTCTTCTATTTGGAAGTGGTGGTAGAGACTTTTCATTCATTTTTGAAGTTCATCGCATTGATCCCAGGATCTCATGCTTATTAGGCAAATGCTCTACTTCTGAGTTATAGCTCTAGCAGGACTTTGGGTTTTAACTGCTTGGGAGGAGGGAGTTTTGAGGATTTTTGAACACAGGGATAACATAGTCTGATATCGTGACTTTAAAAGATTACTTTTGTTGCTGAGTATGGAGCCATTTGGATATTGTAGTTGATTAAAGATTGGTAGGTTCGACAAGGGAGATTAAGTGATAGTATTGTAGATATATATGTTAGTTGACAATCATTGCTAATTGGCTGGATGTAGAATGTGTGTAGTATTACATGTTACATGTACATAATCATTCTATATATATGCACATTCACCCGATTATGTTTTACACTAATTTATTTGTGTGTGCTCACATGCAGTAGCTCAGGTGGAGTTCAGTGGACAACTTTAGGGAGTCACTTCTCCTACAGCGCGAATCCCAAATCATTAGGCTTAGCAGCAGGTTCCTTTACCCATGAGCCTCTTGCCAGCTCAACATTGTATGTTCATAAAAAGTTTATATAACATTTGGGCAAAGGGAGATGGGTGAAAGTCATGTAAGCAGTTTCTAAAATATCAGTGTTAGAACCAAGTTGTAGTGTAGAGAAAGAGGGCATTGAGTATAAAGTAGGTTTCTTCCAGCTACACTGGCTCAGAATGGAAAGGGAGCATTTATGTAGACTGTTTTGCATAGGAGTTTACTGAAGACATATTCAGGACAAGTAATGTTTCTGTAATAGTTTTAAATATACTTCTTGCAAAAAGGCAGGTAATAGAGATTTTTAAAATTTTAAAGAGAAACAACAAACCTTTAATGTTTTTTTTTTTTTTTTTTTTTAACTAGGTCCAAACTAAATGATATGATAGATGCTATTCCAAAAAGTAAGAAGAACAAGAGATGTCAGTTGCACTCCTTAGATACACACAAACCTAAACCTTTGGGGTAAGTAGAAATGAATACCAAAATGCTTTATTGATGTTAAGTATATAAATGTTAGCCATATTTAGCAAAAAAGATAACAATTGCTAGTTGTATTAACTGATTATATTCTGACATGTCAGTTAAGTATATTCTTGGTTTCTATTGGTTTTTCTGCACTGAAACTGTTAGGTTACTGACTTTTAAGTTTTTTCCCTTAAATTAAGTAGTATGTACAAGGAGATTAAAGTTTTTGAGAAATTTATGTCACTAATTTTAAAGTTTTCAAAGTAGTAATATTTTTTTATCTATAACCATTATGTTTAAATTCTTTTTGTTTGTCTTATTTCTAGGTTTCCCTAATTTATTAAGGACTTAAAAAACCTTAATAAGTTATGGTGGTGTGTATTTGTGTAATTAACTTTCAGTTTTCTTGGATGGGTGCACAATACTGATTGCCCCTGTTTCCTGTGCAGTTTGTGGTTTGCCCCTAATAATCACTTGAGGAGGGTAGCGTCAGCATGATTTAAAGAGGTTTTAAAGAAAATTTTGTTTGGTGGAGAATAAGGTTTTATAAAACTGTTCTAAGTTAGCTTGTAAATGTCTCTATGTCTTTTTTAAAAAATATTTATTTATTTATTATGCATACAGAAGAGGGCACCAGCTGTCATCATAGATGGCTGTGAGCCACCATGTGGTTGCTGGGAATTGAACTCAGGACCTCGGGAAGAATAGTCAGTGCTCTTAACCTCTAAGCCATCTCTCCAGCCCCTCAATGTCATTGGAACTGTTTTATAGATGTTTTCCTTTTCCAACATAAAGACCCAGATATCCAGATCTTCCTGTGCCCAGGAAAAATATTTTTTAAAATATTGTATCATGGCCCCGGGCATGTTGTATACTTGGAAACAGAAGCAGGTGAATCCTGTGAATTTGAGGCTATCCTGGTCTACATAGCAAGTTCTAGACTAGTCAGGGCTACATAGTGAGACCTTGTCTCTCAAAAACAAACAAACAAACAAACAAACAAAATCATAAAAGTTGTTAAACACAGAGAAGTAGAAAGACTATGAAGTAGAGACTTACTGTCTGAGACCGCATCTCAGTATGTTGCCGTAGCTGGTCAGGGTCAAGTGACCCGTCAGCACCCTGCAGCCAGCCTCCTGAGCACACATGGAGCCTGCAGGCTCCACCCACCCTGTGTGCCTCACTCTGATTCAGTACTTACCAGAGTTTGAAACATTCGTTTCATTCATCTATCTGTCTTTTTTTATTTCCTGAAATATTTTAAAAGAGTGTTCAAGGCATCCTTCATTCACATGCCTGTCCAAAACATTTTCTTTTCTTTTTTTTTTTTTTTTTTTAAGATTTATTTATTATGTATACAGAATACAGATGTCTTCATAGATGGTTGTGAGCCAGCATGTGGATTCTGGGAATTGAACTCTGGATCTCTGGAAGAACAATCAGTGCTCTTAACCTCTAAGCCATCTCTCCAGCCCCAAACATGAACATTTTCATGCCCACAGTGGGCATTAACTATGTTAACAACAGAGTTAACTATACTAATCTAATACCCAGTTGATAGATTCCCCTATTGTGCATAAAAATATCTTTTTGCATTAGTTTGTTGGGGTAGGATCTAAACAAAATCCTTATATTCCATAGTATCTAAATACAGGGTACCATAAAGCCAACAAAAGTCTGTTCAGTTTATATACTTTTTATATACTTGTGGGATTTTGTTGTTGTTGTTGTTTGGAGACAGGCTCTCATGTAGCAGTGGCTGGCCTTGGACTTTCTGTATATTTTGTATGGTGGAAAATTACCTTGTGTTCCTGTCAGTACCTCTCTAGTATTGAGATAGCAGGCATGGATTGACACCTGTCTTAAATACTTGTTTTTATCTGTATTGTTCCTTAGAGGGCTCCTCCCTAAACACTCATCTCAGTCTTAATGAGAAAATGAGCTGAGCAATATGACATAGTATAAAGGTCTGCCTTCTGGTTTTGTTTTCTTTTCTTCCTCTTCCCCCTCCCCCCCTTCTCTCCCCTCTTCCTCTCCCCTCCCCCTCCCCCTCCCCCTTTTCCCCCCTCCTCGGTTTTGTGGAGGATTGAACCCAGGGACTCACGTGTACTAGTTGGGTATTCTGCCTTTTAGTTACACTTCAGCCTGTTAATGCATGAACTTTACTGAGAACTAATAAAAAGCAGCAAGTAGCCCAGCATCTTGCATACCTGTTCTCAGTGCTATTTTCCCGTGAAGCCAGTTCTTCCTGTTGTGCTCTAACTTCTACTCTTGTTCTGCAGTGACTTGCTTTGTCAGATATCTCTATCTATTTCTATTTAATGGACAGGTAGCTACATCTTCCTATCTTGTAGCTTACAAATAAAAATAAATCTCCACAACCTTCATGTTCCTTTTCAGGTACAGCTTCTCTACATGGAAAGTCAAATATATTTTGAAGATTGTTTATTGAGTGTGAAATCAGTGTAAAAGGAGCTAGTTGATCTTAAGTAGTGTGACTTAACTATGGTAGCTAGTGATTATAGTCAGGATGCCTGGAGTAGGTAGAGTACCCTGAAAGGCTTCCACCATTGTTTGTTGTTGGAAATCTTCATTTTATCTTCTTCCCTGGTTTTTTAGCCTCAGATTTTTGATGTAGTTTTTAATCAAACTTTTTTTCTAAGGAAAGAATACTCACTGGGTTTCAGCTTAATAAAGAGCAGTGATTTGGTCACCTTTACTGAGAGTATTTTTTTAGCTATGCAAATAAATCCTAGTTATTTTCTCTCTGGAAGTTTGGTATCTGAAAAAAAGATTCAGGCCAAACTTGTAGTTCAGTGTTAGTGATTAAGGGTAATATGAGAAACCAGTATGTAAAATTATGAGAGAAAGCAGTACAAGAACAAAGAATGCCAGGAGATTCTGATCAATAGTGGGAAAGAAGCCACTAGTCAGAAAATTGAGCGAGTATGGCCAGATGGGAAGGAGGAAGCTGAGGAAGGTTGTTTGTCAACTGTATTGAATGTTCCTGAGTCACTGAGGACCCGATAGTGGATGCTGGTTTAACAGAACTGATGATGAGCAGAGCTGATGGTTGAGTGGAGTCGAGTCTAGATTGCAATGGATAGAAACTGAATACAAGTTTGTAGTGAGTTAAGTAAGCCATATGGAAAGCACAGGAATAGAAAGAGGATGTGACTTTGAAAGATTGTTCTTCATTCTTCAGAAAGCATGTCTTAAATCACCAGGGCATAAGGCCTGAATTTGATTTAAGTGGTAGATCTCTTAAAATTAACTATCCAAGAGGAATATGAGAATTGAGAGAAAAGATTGAACGTGCAAGGTAGATCAGGAGTTGACATTTTGTTGTCAGAATAGGTTGAACTGAAACTTGGTTTGGCCCTTCTCATTTAGTGAGGTTAAAGTGCTGAATTGTATAATGACAAAATGTTAAGCTAGGAGTTGAGAAGTACTTACTTAGCTATGAAAAGCCTCAAGTTTTTCCATCTTAAGCAAGTATCACATTGAATTTCTAGGGTTGTAATGACACCTGTAGAAGATCAGGCAGGATCCAGTTGTTTAGAAGAGTATCCTTGACTGGAATAGAGACAGGCATTTCTTTAGGAATACACATATGAAAAATGCATGACCAACACCACGCTGAAACTAGTTTGAGTTGGGGAGGAGGGTCTGGGAAGTTCTCAGTGAATGTGTGTAGTACTTCCTGTTAACTTAGGCTGCAGAGAGCGTCATCTTAGCAGTATGCTATTTTCACTAAGTGTGAACTTACATATTTTTGTTAGAGTAATATATGACTTTCATGGCTACTTGGAAATGTGAAGGTAGAAAAGTTTCATTGCTATCAGCTAGCTGTAAATAAGAGTGCTTCAAATAATAATCATTTAAATAATCATTTAATGATCACATTACATAGAGAATTTTCAATTGATTAAAGACTGATTCATATTTACTAGGTGAAAAGACTATAACTTTTTAAGTGTCATTTGACTTAACATTTCAAGTATATTTGCTTGTAAAATACTCAATATATAAACCAGTTTATATTTTTATAACTGTAAATATTGTTAAATTGTATCAAGTATTTGATATAACATGTGAAACACATTAACAATGTATTAAGATTAAATATGTAATCTATTATTAAAATTTACAGATTTATCTTACTAACATTTTAATATGTTAAAGAATTTATGATTTTAACATAGACCTTAGGAATTATTTCTTCAGGTTATCAGTGTCACTAAGCTTTGTACCGTACTGTACTGCAGTGAAGGGAGCAGTAGCAGTGTCAGTTCAGAGAAGTTAAGTACAGATAAGAGAAGTAGTGAAGACCACAGGAAGGACAGCAAGTGTAGGATCATTTTCCATTATGGACCTTTCCAGGGAACAGCCAGGTAAAACCAAGCAATCCTTTATTATGCCTTTTTAAACCTTTTACCTCATGGATGCCTCCTTTTCACTAATATTTATTGCTTTTGCAGAGGATGTTGGATGGATGTATGGGAACTAATGTCCCAGGAATGCAGGGATGAAGTAGTTTTAATTGACTCCAGTTGTCTCTTAGAGACACTAGAAACATATCTGCGAAAGCACAGGTAAGTGCAAAAGGTCATGATAATAGAGTGGGGAGGGTATCTTTAGGAGTCAGTCATTCAGAGTGGTCTATCACTGGCTTTCTTTGTGTTACAGTATTCTAATGTTTTTCCTGTTAATACCTGGCATTAGGGGTCAGTGTAGACAATTTCTTTATGAGGTGGTTTTGAGTGTTAGACTTCTCGTCTCCTTCTTTTTAAAGGTTTATTATAATAATTTTTTTTTTTTGAGAGCGGGTCTTTCTTTGTAGCCCTGGCTGTCCTGAAGTGCTGGGATTATAGTTATGAGCTACCAGCACCCAATGTTTATTGTTTTTAAGTGTGCACGCAGCTTGTGGAGACCAGAGTTGTGGGGATCCCTAGAGTTGGAGGTATAGAGAGTTGTGGGCTGCCTGACATAGTTGCTGGAAATCAAAATCCAGTCTTGCAAGAGAAGTGTTTTAAGAGATTTTTGGGCCCGTTTGGGCCATAAGTTTGGACCTTGCCCACGGTGGCTTTTATCTCTCAAAGAAATGATTTAGGCGCTTATATTAATTTTATACTGTTTGGCCTATGTCTCAGGCACATTACTAGCTAGCTCTTTCATCTTAATTCAACCCATTTCTAGTATTCTATCTGCCATATGGCCTGGTCTGTGGCTCACCTAAATTCCTTCCGTGGCTCTTCTTCAGGGGTCAGATGGAGACTGACCAACTCTGCCCTCCTTCTACCTGTCTGATCTTCTACCCACATAGGCCAAAACAGCTCCTTTATTTACAGAAAACAGTGTTCTTAACCATAGAAACCATCTTTCCTGTTTCTCTTGTCTTTTTTTGTAATCTTTATTGCTCGTTTCAGATTGATCTTTCTTTTTTTTTTAAACTTTATTTATTTATTTATTTATTTATTTATTTATTTGCCTTGGTGTTTGCCAGGAATTGGAACTACAGACAGTTGTTAGCTGCCATGTGGGTGCTGGGAATCGAACTCGGGTCCTCTGGAAGAGCAGACGGTGCTCTTAACCACTGAGCCATCTCTCCAGCCCCTCAGATTGATCTTTCATAAAATACAGGTTAATCAATCTATTGAAAGTATAGCGCTTCACTTTAGAATAATTAAATTTCTGAGTTTTGTGTTAAAATCATAATTGATATGTTTTCAAAATTAAATTAGCTTTTTGGCCTGGAATTGTGGCTCAATTGGTAAAGTACTTGCTTAGCATGAATGACCTCTGGGTTTGAGCCCCAACCACTGGGTTGGCTAAACAAGGTTGTAATGCCAGCACTTGGGAGGTAGAGACAAGATGGTCATGAGTTCAAGGAGGCAGGGAGAGACCTATATAAAACTTTTTATTTTCTAATTTGAAATACTACTTGTGTAATCATTTGTCAGAGTCCTTAAATAGTTAGAATATATTTGTTTCATGTAACCTCAAATTTTTTCTTTTTAGAGTATATTACAAAGGAATTTTCTAAGTGTCATTAGCTGTTGGTATCCCTTAGGAAAGGGGAGAAACTGATAAAGGAACCATCTCATGATGGCATTGTTATTGGGGTGGGTTCTGTTGTTACAAATTTGCTACATTTGACTCTGCTTGTCATCAGGCCTGACACCCCAGAACTTTCACAGAGGACAAAGAGACCTGACTCCTGGAAATTTTATTTTGACTTTCACACATATGCACTCACTCAGCCATTTTACAGATTGTCTCTCCCCTCCGTCTCCCTCCCTCACCCCTTCCCTTCTTCCCATCTTGCTGTGTTGTTCAGCTGACATCAAACTCCTAGGCCTAAGTGTTCCTCCTGTTTCAGTCTCTCAAGCAGGAAGGGCTGTAATCACATACTACCATATACCCAGCTGTCCTCTGTTTTAAAAGTTGAATAATGTCCAAATATATATAGAACTCATTTTCTTTATTCATCTATTAATGAACATCATATCTTGGCTGTTGTGAATATTGCTATTGTTAATGGGAGGCTGCAAAATATACAAAATTTATTCCTAGAAGTGGGATTTCTCAATCATGGGTTTTGTTGTTGTTGTTGTTACTTTGTATTTATTTGTACTGGTGTGTAGGCATGCATATAACATAGAATGCAGAAGTCAGAGGATAACTTCTAGAAGTTAGTTCCCTTCTGCCACTCAGGTCTCCAGGCTTGGCTGCAAGTCATCTCACCTGTGTCTGTAGTTTTTATTTGAGGAACCTCCATTCTGGCTTCCATAGTGGTTTGTTTGTTTTAAACAGGCTCTGGTCATGTACCCGTGGTTGGCCTTGAACTCACAGAGATCCACCTGCCTCTGACTTCTGAGTGTTTAGGATTAAAGGCATATGCCATCAATCGAGGTGTCTGTGTGTGTTTGTGTGTTTTATGCTCCTATGCACAGCATTTTTATATTCCTACAACCACTGATACTTCATCTGGGTGTTTATTTCACTTTTGGTTTATTAATAGTGACTGTCTTAGTAGGACTGAGGGCTCTAATTGTGGTTTTGACTTTTCATTGCTGATGCTGAGGATCTTCTCACATGCTTGCTGGCCATGTGTGTATCATCTCTGAAGAATTGTAACCCAGGGGCCATGTGAGCTTCCACAGACCTGCTCATTTTTTAATTTGATTTTTATTTGGACCTGGCATGATAGTTGATGTCTATAATTCCAGCACGTGGGATACAAAAACAGATAGATCTCTGTTCTGCTTGTTTGACCTGATCTTGCTCTTTAAATAGAGAGTCTCAAGTTAGCCAGGGCTACATAGTGAGTAATTTTTTTGTTTTGTTTTTGAGATCAGGTCTCATTATATAGTTTTGGCTGTTCTGGAACTCAGAGATCTACCTGCCTCAGCCTCCCAAGCTCTGGGACTAAAAGTGTACACCACTATGTCTGGCTAAGAAGTGGGACTCTTTTGAGAATTTTTTAAAAACATAGTGTAGCCTGTTTGGCCTAGCACTTGAGTTTTAGCCAGGCTTGCCTTAAACTTGGGATAATTCTGCTTTTGACTCTAGGATAATAGACATGCTTTTGTTGTGTTTTGATACCATATCCAATAATTTGTTGCCTAGTGATATTTTCCTCTTATATTCCAAGAGATTTGTAGATTTAGGTTTTAATAGTTCTATCTTCAATCCATTTTGAGTTAATTTTTAAATTTCCTTATGTCCATTTTTTAAAACATTAGTGAAATATGAGTGATTTAATGTGATTTGTTGATCTTATTGCCTGCTAACTAACTGTGGGCTTAAAAACATCTAGGTAATGTGCTTCCTTAAAGAAAAATAATTATCTTTTGTTGAGCCAGAAAGACCTGAATGTAATAAAAATAATACATAATAGTTGCATGGATTAATAAAATAGTAAGTAATGTAGGCAGAATAATAGAGAGAGATAGGCAGGTTGGTGTGTGCCTGTGTAGTCACTGCTATTTCCACCTTCTGGGGAGAAAGAGGCAGGAAGATTTTATAGCCTAGACAATGAGCTCCCCCCCTCCCCCAGTGTGTTTGCATGTGATAGACATGTATGTACAGATGCACTTGCTCATGAGGACATGTATAGAGTAGAGGTTTAACCTGAACCTGGAGCTTGCAATTTTTGTTTTGCTAGATTGACTTCAAGTAAGCCTCTGAGATCCACCTTGCTTGCCCTTCAGCTCTGGGGTTACATGTGCATGCTGCCAAATCTTTCGTCTTTCTATGTGTACTAGCGATCCAGACTCAGGTCCTCATGGTTACATAGCAAGTACTCACTGATTTATTTCCTAGTTCCCCTTTGCTCTTTTCAAGATTTATTGGACTGGAGAGATGGCTCAGCGGTTAAGAGCACTGACTGTTCTTCTGTGGGACCTGAGTTCTATTCCCAGCATCCACATGGCAGCTGACGACTGTCTGTAATTCCAGGATCTGACACCCTTACACAGTTATGCATGCAGGCAAAATACCAATTCATATAAAATAAAAATATTTTAAAAAGCTTTATTTTGTTTTTAGTTATATGTATGTATGTGGGTATGTATGTACACATGAGTGCCTACAAAGGCCGGAAGAGAACATTGGATCTCCTAGAGCTGGTGTAACAGGCATTTGTAAGCTATCCAGCATGAGTGTTGAGTCTGAATTCGGGTCCTCTGAAAGATCAGGAAGCCCTCTGAACCCTAGAGCCATCTTTTTTTTTAAAAAAAAAAAAAAACAAAAACAACCCTTTATTTATTTAATTATTTGCCTTGGTGTTTGCCTGGAACTGGAACTACAGACAGTTGTTAGCTGCCATGTGGGTGCTGGGAATCGAACCCGGGTCCTCTGGAAGAGCAGACGGCGCTCTTAACCGCTGAGCCATCTCTCCAGCCCCCAACCATATATTATGTTAAAATGTTTTTTTCCTCTCTTCTATGCTATACTTGAAACAATAATAATGATAATAATATTCCCGCATCTTAAATCAAGGGAGAAGATACTGAATGAAAGGACCTCAAAAAAATAGTGAAAGTTAGCTATACTAGTTGGCTTCATATTTAATAGAGGGCACTAGGAAGAAGTTAGAGTTAACTGAGGTTGAGCCTTGGTGACTCTGTATGATGATGTTCTTAAACTAGATTAGAGAGGACACAGGACAAGAATGGTGTTACCTTGAAACACTGGGCTTAAGGAGTTGTCTACTAGGAGTTGCCACTGTCTCACCATTTTACATTGTGGGTGTAGCCCTCAGGCAAGAAGAATAGACTTTTGAACAGAGATCTTGGTCATGAATCATCTTCATAAACTGTTGGCTAAAGCCATGGATGTGTGTACATGGGTGCAGGTGATTACAGAATTCATTTGGCAAATGAATTTAAGTCAGAGCAAAATTTTCTTGTTCCATCACAATAGCTCTCTTCTGACAGCCTTTCCTGATTCTTTCTTGTTTCAGGATTCAAAACTAGAAAAACCAGGTGCGATATGATGGGATATATATGATAGGATATACTTGTTATTTGAGCACTCAAGAGTCTTGAGACAGGAAGATCACGTGTATTTTTATGAAACAAATATATGTATCTGCCTTACTCATAGTCCATGTCCTTCTCTAATTTAAGATCATTTCCAGTTGAAAAAGGTGCATTCCATGTAATCCTTATATTTAACATGCATGTTTTTATTTTCTTTTATTTTTATTTTTGAGACTTTATAGCTCTGACTGGCCTTGAATTCAATAGATCCTCCGGCCTCTGCTCTGGAGTCATATTTCATTAGTTTTGAAGATTTCTTTGTTTTTGTCTTAATAGGTTTTGCACTGATTGCAAAAATAAAGTTCTCCGAGCATACAATATCCTCATTGGTGAACTTGACTGCAGCAAAGAGAAGGGCTACTGTGCTGCATTGTATGAAGGCTTGCGGTGCTGTCCACATGAGCGACACATACATGTTTGCTGTGAAACAGACTTCATTGCACATCTCTTGGGTCGTGCTGAGCCAGAGTTCGCAGGAGGGTATGAGTATGTAGTTTGCTAGAATGGGCTATCTAGCGCTTTGCTTCATTTTATTACTCAAAAGTTTATTTCTGTCACCTCTGCCTCACTACATAAGATACATGTACTAATAAGGTGTGCTGTAAAGATTATGCTTCCTTAATTGAATGAAACTATGGGAAAAGTATTCTGGTGTTTGGTTTAACCCTCTCTGCTTATTTCTGGAGAAGTATGCTTTCATTATAGATTATCATTTTGACCTGAAAATGATTGAGGTGAATATTTTTTCATGCATTGTGCTTTATCATTTTAGATTTTATTCACATTGATAGTTTTTGCAGCAGGGGGTTAAGAAATGCTTTATTGAATGTAATTCATAGACTGTATATTATGTAATTATTAAGTGATAGATGACCCTAAATTAATATCTGGCTTTGTAATGATAATGAAATTAGAATTAAGTTGTTTATAGACTGCATCAAACCCATTTTCTCTTTGGGTTTTATGTCAACTCTCTTTTTGAATGCTAGTTTCAGCTAGGAGTTTTTAAACTCAAACTTAATACAGTTCTGTGAATACTTCTGCTAGACTGGCACTGGAAGGCCTTGCCTGTGATTGAGTCACTTTGGAATCTCCTTTTTCCCCCTCCTGTTCTTTCTCAAACCAACTTACCAGTCAACCAAAAAAAGTTGGCATTTTGTTAGAACATAGGAGCCTACTATGTGTACTGTGAGGTACACACTTTCATGACTTTTCTAGGTCCTAAGACCCTTTTTTTTTTTGAGCCAGTCCTGAATTACCAATATTAGAATTCAGTTGTACTTGCATGTATATTTCTTATTGGTTAAAATCCTGTGTGTGTGTGTGTGAGAGAGAGAGTATGTATAATTGTCAGATAGACTGGCTGTGTTTAAAATCTGAATTTTCAGGTTTACTGTTTGAGTTAAGGCATTAGGACATTAATATTGGCTTGTCCTGACTAGGCGAAGAGAACGGCATGCTAAGACAATAGACATAGCGCAAGAAGAAGTTCTGACCTGCTTGGGGATTCATCTGTACGAGCGACTGCATCGGATCTGGCAGAAACTGCGAGCGGAAGAGCAGACATGGCAAATGCTCTTCTATCTTGGCGTTGATGCTTTGCGTAAGAGCTTTGAGGTAAGTGCGGCAGACACTTGTGACTGGGATTCCTTAGTCTGGGGCTTGATGTGTCAGAATTTTTCTGTGTAGATCAGGCTAGCTTCTAACTCACTGAGATACACCTGCCTCTGCCTCTCCAGTGCTGGGGTTAAAGGTGTGTGTCACCACTTCTGTTTTGTTTGCTTTTTTAAAGAAATTTATTTAGCTTTATTTATATGCATTGGTATGAAGGTGTCAGATCTCTGGAACAGGAGTTACAGACATTTGTGAGCTGCCATGTGGTGCTGGGAATTGAACCCGGGTCCTTTGGGATAGCAGCCAGTGCTCCTAACCTCTGAGCCGTCTCTCCAGCCCTGGTTTTTAAGAGGTTTTTTTGCTCTGGCCTCACACCTGCCATCATGCTCCTGTTTCTGCTAGTACTCTAGGCATGGACTGGGGCCATAATGCCTCAGAAAGCTGCAGTTCACTGACGCATGATGTTGTCTGAGGAAAGGGGAATTTAGAAGTTAGTGGGCTTTACTTCCTCTTTAACTCCTGTTATTCTTGCAGTGTTGGTTTCAGTGGAAAACTGAAGTTAAAAAGATGTTGGTAAGGATCAGGGGAGCTGGCTCAGCAGGCAAATACAATTGCCACCAAGACTGACAACCTGAGTTTGATATTAGAAGGAGAGAATCACTTCCCACAAATTGAGAATTAGGAATTCAGTGCTAGACTCAGTTACATAGTGAGACTCTGCCTCGGAGAGACAGCAAAGAATAAATGCTGCTGCTCTGAAGTAGGGCTAATGGAAAAACAGCCAACCAACAGAGTTAGAAAACGTTCACAAATCTCAGTTTGTCTAATGACAAACAGATACCAAGCAAATATAACATACCTGACATGATAGTAAACACTACTTTTGGGACAGTGGTTCTCAGCCTTCCTAATGCTGAGGTGACTCCAGCCATAAATTACTTTAGTTGCTGCTTCATAACCGTAATTTTGCTACTGTTATGAATTGTAATTAAATATCTGTGTTTTCTAATGGTCTTAGGTGACCCCGGTAAAAGGGTCATTTGACCTCCAGACTGATAACTACTATTTTAGGGGCTCGTGACATGGCTCAGTGTTAGAATGTTTGCCTAGTTACTGTTCAGGAGGACCTGGGTTCAATTCCCAGCACAACAAAAAGGGATGCTTGTATTTGTAATGCTGCTATTTATATGTACTACTTGTGATTTGGTCACTTTTTTTCAGTTATAGGATATATTTGCTTAACTGTTTTGTGTATTTAGATATCTAAAGCCATGGTTGTAGCACTTTAACTGGGTTACTTGTTCTTTTGAAAGTAAGGTGAAACCGTTTACAAAAATTCATCCATAAACTCTTTAAGTATTCTAAAGAGTCTGAGAAAATTTGTTCTTACTTTTAGTAAACAGATGTTTTTAATGTTTGTATCATTGAGATCAGATAATCTAGTTTGGTTATATAGTCTTTTAATTAAGAATAAATTAAAAGGGGGCTGGAGAGATGGCTCAGAGGTTAAGAGCACTGTCTGCTCTTCCAGAGGACCCGGGTTCAATTCCCAGCAACCACATGGCAGCTAACAACTGTCTGTAGTTCCAGTTCAAGGCAAATACCAAGGCAAATAAATAAATAAATAAATAAATAAATAAATAAATTAAAAAGCTGGGTATGGTGGTTCACACCTTGAATCTCAGCTCTGTGAGTTCAAGGATAGCCTGGTCTACATAGCAAATAGTAGTTTCCTTGATTTCAAGGATTACATAGAAACAAATAATGGTGTTAATAATAAATACAGGGGCTGGAGAGATGGCTCAGTGGTTAGGAGCACTGACTGCTCTTCCAGAGGACCCAGGTTCAATTCCCAGCACCCACATGGCAGCTCACAACTGTCTGTAGTTCCAGTTTCAGGCAAATAAATAAATAAAGTGTTTTAAAAAAATAATAATAAATACATAATAAATGGGATGTTGGAGAGATGAATCAGTACTTGCTGCTCTTCCAAAGGACCTAGTTCAAGTCCTAGTATCCACACGGATACTAGGCACAAAGATGAAGGCTCCCAATCTTCTGTAACTTCAGTGTCTTAGGGGATCTGAGGCTTTGTTCCGGGGATCATGGGACCAGGCATGTAGACAAAACACTCATATACATAAAGTTTAAAAAGAAAATGAATGAATGGGGCTAGAGATGTTTAGATAGGACTAGGTAATTAAAAGAACTTAGTATTTCAGAGGGCCCAGGTTCAGTTTTAGTATCCATGTGATGACTCACAGCCACCTGTAACTCTAGTTCTAGGGCGTCCAATTCTCTCTTCTGGCCTGGGGGGGCGTTAAAAATATATAGTTCTTTCTTTCTTTCGTTCTTTTTTTCTTTCTTTCTTTCTTTCTTTTTTTAAAGGCTAGAGATGCATCTTAGTGTTCCTCAGTAATAAGGGGATGGGGTATGTGTGTGTAATCTGGGTAAGTAAAACTAGAATTTTACTGACTTGAATAGTGTATTATTTTTTCTTATAGATACTAGTTGTACATGAACAACTTCTTGAGTCCATTTTTAAGACATAATTTAAAATACAAAGATACGTGGAAGTCTCTCAGTTTGATCTTCAGTACTGCAAAAAAAAATTTTTTAACTGAAATTTGTTTTGCTGGACAAGTTTAATTCCAGCACTTAAAGACTCTTGGCAGAAGTGCCGCGTGCTCGAGGCCAGCTTGACCGTGAGACTGCCCCAGAAAACAAGCAAAAAACTAAGATTTTTTTATGTAGACTGACTGATAAAATTGCTGCACAAAATATTAGTCATGTGTGTGATATTTAACTTTTTTAAAGTGAGAATTCCCTTGGAAAAATAAAGGAAATTAATGACTGTTGTTCACATTCAACTTTGTTTTATAATAGATGACTGTGGAAAAAGTGCAGGGTATTAGCCGCTTGGAACAACTTTGTGAGGAATTTTCAGAGGAGGAACGAGTTAGAGAACTCAAGCAAGAGAAGAAACGCCAAAAACGGAAGAACAGACGGAAAAATAAATGTGTGTGTGATATCCCTACTTCCTTACACAGCACAGAGGAAAAGGCAGTAAGCCAAGAGAAGGTGTGTTCTGCTTTGGGTAGAAGGAAGACGTTATAGATGTGAACATTTTACTCTGCTTTTCTAGAGATGAAGTTCTGTAATTTATGTACTGGCTTTTCCCCTATAACGTGTAAGCCACAGTATTTAATGCATGCATTTGTTTTATAAAGGAAGTGTGTTGAATAATTTTCTCTCTGTAGCAAAGTCAAAGAATAGAATATTATTTTTGTGAATGACCTAGACCAATTCTCAACTTTAGAATCTCATATCTCTTAATACTTAATCAATATTTACTGTAATAAATACTAAAATGGGGGCTGGAGAGATGGCTCAGTGGTTAAGAGCACTGTCTGCTCTTCCAGAGGACCCGGGTTCAATTCCCAGCACCCACATGGCAGCTAACAACTGTCTGTGGTTGCTGTTCCAGGCAAACACCAAGGCAAATAAATAAATAAATAAAGTTTTAAAAATAAATAAATAAATAAATACTAAAATGGAGAAATCATAAACCATTCAATTTATGAGCGCAGTCTATGATGTTAATCAAATAAGATTTTTAAAATGCTATGTCAACATAGTGAGACTTTCTCTTAGAAGAAAGTTTTTTAACATTCTGGCTATTGTTTCAAAATATAATGGATTTTATTTTTTCTTTTAATTATGAATGACAAGTACTGTTCTGTTTTTAGTGAAAAAATTGACTTTATAATTTTTGAGAAAGTGCCTGCTAAATATTCACGTCTAAATAAGCGTTCTTTGAAGTGATATTGTTTTTAATTAAGCTTGCAGCTCAGATAGTTGCCAAAGGTAGATTTTTCTTAACAGAGTTCTATTACCTTGTGTATATGACAGAAGATTTTTGCTTAATGTTTGACAAGTAAAAGATACAATGACTTCCAGTATGTTTCAGTTGTGTTACTCTTGACTTACTAAGGCACCATTAGCAGTTGTCTTTCACTAGCAGTGAAAAGGAGCATAGTAACACTGTAGTAACTCCTTTGGGGTAAGCAAACACAGAGCATTGATAATTGAATCTGCTTGCTACTGTTTGTATTTATTTATTTGCTTTGGTTCCCCCACACCCTTTGATACTCTTTGTTTTCTGATGGTTCATGGTGAAGTAGCTTAGTTTCTCTCTCTCTCTCTTTCTCTTTCCTCCCTCCATCTTTTCTCTTTTCTTCTCTTGAGACAGGATTTCTCTGTGTAGCCCTAGCTGTCCTGGAACTCGGTATATCAAAAGGTGTGTGTTACCACCATCCGGCTTTTTTTTTTTTTAAGATAGGTTCTTCTCTGTAGCCTAGGCTAGGCTAGCCTGGAACTCACTATGCAGCTCAGATTGGCTTCAAATTTGGCAGCAGTAGCCTGGCATGGTGGTGTACGCCTTTAATCTCAGCACTTGGGAGGCAGAAGCAGGTGGAACTCAGTGAGTTCTGGGCCAGACTCATCTATCTAGCAAGTTCTAGAACAGCTAGGGTTACATAAAGAAACCATTTCTCAGAAACTTGGAGCAGCCCTCTTGTCTCAAATGCTGGATTATAGATATGAGTCTCTGGATAGTTAGTGTTTTTTTTTTTTTAAATATGTATACTCTTTGATTTTTTTTTAACCTAATAACTGCTATTTAATTAATTAGAAGTTAAGATGTAGTCATTATGGAAATAAATCTTTTTGTTATCTCTAAATGTCCATCCTCAAAGGAAACAGATTTCATTGAAAATAGCTGCAAAGCCTGTGGCAGCACTGAAGATGGCAATAGTTGTGTAGAAGTAATTGTTACCAACGAAAATACATCATGTACCTGTCCTAGCAGTGGCAATCTTTTGGGGTCCCCTAAAATAAAGAAAGGTGAGTAAATAATTCTTTCTAAAAAGTAACTGTTGGGGCTGGAGAGATGGCTCAGAGGTTAAGAACACTGTCTGCTCTTCCAGAGGACCTGAGTTTCATTCCCAGCAACCACATGGTGGCTCACAACCATCTACACTGAGATCTGGTGCCCTATTCTGGCCTACAGGCAGAACACTGTATACATAATAAATAAATAAAAACAAACAAACAAAAAAACAACTCTTGCTGGGCCCTATGTGGGTCTGAGCTTGATTCTCTGCATCTACAGTACGGCTGTGTAGCTTGGTGGTATTCTTGTGGGACCCCCCCAACAGCAGGAGTGGAAGGTGTCTCTGACCCTTTTGCTTTTGCTTGGGACATTTTTCCACCTGCTGAGTCACCTTGTCCAGCCTGGCTATGTGCCTAGTCTTACTGTAATTTGTTATGCCATGTTCTCTTGATGGGCTGATCTTTTTTTTTTTCTTTTTTTTGAAGGGAAATGGAGGAGGAGTGGTCTAGGCGAGGTAGGGTGGGAGTACTGGGAGGAATGGAGGTAGGGGAAACTGGTCAGGATGTAATGTATGTAAAGAATAAAAAATTTAAAAAGTAATTCAAAAGGAGAAAAAAAACTTGCTGGGCATGTGGCACACACTTTAAATTCCAGTCAGGAGGCTACATCACAAAAACTATTTACTTCTTTGTTTATTTTTAAATTTTAATTTAATTACTTTTTTATTTAAAAAGTTTTTTTTCCCCATATTCCCTCCCCCCAGTCCTTCCCAGTCTTCTCTCAGCCTGCCACCACCCCATTTTCCCCTTTCCTCCCCCGAGGAGGGCAAGGTGTCCCAAGGTGGGTCAGTTCAGACTGGCATATCCAGTTGAGGTAGGTCTGAGTCCCTCATCCCAGTATTAAGACTGGGTTAGGTGTTCCTCTGTAGGGAATGGGCTCCGAGATGTCAGTTCATGTATCAGGAACATAGTCTGATTTTATTGCAAGAGGTTCCACAAACTGCCTACACCATTTGACAGTCAAAAACTATTTTTTTTCTAATTATTTATTTTTATTTTATGTGCATTGGTGTTTTGCTTGCATATATGTCTGTGTAAGGGTGTTAAATTCCCTGAAATTGGAATTATAGATAGTGTGAGCTGCCATATGGTTGCTGGGAATTGAATTCAGGTCCTCTGGAAGGGCAGTCATTGCCCCTAACCACTGGACAATCTTTCCAGCATCCCCCTATAACACAAACAAAGAAATCAACTCTTTTTCTTCTTAATATAACTGCTTTTAAGAGAGTTTTTGGAATTAGAATTTGGTTGTGTTTTGTTTTATGAAACTAGGTTTCTTAGTAGTCCTGATCATCCTAGAACTTGCTATGCAGATCAGGATGGCCTTACTCAAAGATCCACCTGTCTCTGCTTCTCAAGGGCTGGGATTAAATTTGTGCACCGCTACCACCTTGCTGGAATTAGAATTTTAAAGTTGCTTTGTCACCTCAAAAATATCATACTATTTAGTCAGATACTTAATATTTTTTTTTTTACAAGAAGCCAAGTGTATAAATATTAATGATACTTTTATTACTCACTTTCTAGAACCAATAAAATTTGCTATTTTTCTCTGGACCCTAAATTTTTATTTTCACCTATATTTTCAGGCGTATCTCCACACTGTAATGGTAGTGATTGTGGATATTCATCTAGCATGGAAGGAAGTGAAACAGGTTCTCGAGAAGGTTCAGATGTTGCCTGCACCGAGGGAATTTGTAACCATGATGAACATGGTATGCTTGGGCTAGTCTTCAAATTAGTATCTGCTACATGACTGTTATAACACCATAACTAGAAAGGGTTATTAATTTTTTTTAGGTGAAGATTCCTGTGCTCATCACTGTGAAGACAAAGAAGATGATGGTGATAGTTGTGTTGAATGTTGGGCAAATTCTGAAGAAAATAGTACAAAAGGAAAAAATAAAAAGAAGAAAAAGAAAAATAAGATGTTGAAATGTGATGAACATGTAAGTGTGGTGATTTGCATTTTGTAATTTTTGTAGTTAAAAGCATCTTATTTCAGGCCTTTAATCCCAGCACTCTGGAGGCAGGGGCAGATGGATCCCTGAGTTTGAGGCCAGCTTGGTCCACATAGTGAGTTCCAGGACAGCCAGGGCTACAAAGAGAAATTCTGTCAAAAAACAAAACAAAATGTATTTTATATAGTTGTTCATCTTGTGGATGTGAATGTGGGGGAGGAAGTATTTATTTGTCCAAAAATCCAAGTGAGCTATAAATTTGGTTAATGCTTTTCACTTTACTTTGTAATTTATAAAAAAATGTCTTTAGGTTTGTTTTACATGAATGGATGTTTTACCTTCATGTGTGTATGTGTACCATGTGCCTGCAGAGGAATGAAGAGGATGCAGGTTCCTTGGAAACTGGAGTTAGGATGACTGTGTATCATCATGTCTGATGTGGGTGCTGGGAATCGAACCTGAATCCTCTGTAGGGTCTCCAATAATTTTTATTAGCTATATATTCTTGAAAAACTAAATTTATTAGTTTTTCTTTTAGCAAAAATGAGGATAATGGGCTTTAAGGTTCTATGAAGATAAAGAAAGATTGTATAACAAGTTATTGTATCTTCTGGAATGGGATAAGCTGCTGCTGTTATTCAGTATTACTTCTTATAAGTTCACTGTAGATTTTCATTGTTGTTATTGACTGTCTTTTTAGCATAGCCTAACTTTGAACTCAGTAGCTACCTGGAAATTTTTGGGTTTTTTTTTCTTTGAATAATAATTGGTACTATTTTTGCCCCTCTTTTTCCTTGGGAAATCTCTTGCCCTGGTTTCAGATCCAAAAACTTGGAAGCTGTATTACAGATTCAGGTAATCGAGAGACCTCAGGAAACACCATGCACACAGTGTTTCACCGTGACAAGACCAAAGATGGACATCCTGAGAGTTGTTGCAGTGCTGAGAAGGGCGGGCAGCCATTGCCTTGGTTTGAGCATAGGAAAAACATACCACAGTTCACAGAATCTACAGAAATGTCATTTGGTCCTGACTCTGGAAAAGGTGCCAAGAGCTTAGTTGAACTCCTTGTAAGTAGTTCACAATATCTTACTGTGAGTTGGGGAGATATTAGGAGGTTTCAGTAGGGAACAGAGAGGTTAAGAAATGAAGGTACTCATTCCATCATTTGGTAACTTCATTTCTGTTTTTCTATGCACAACTTTTGTAACTGTTTGGAGCACATTGTCTTGTTTGTGTTTGTCTCAAAGTTAGACCAGTTGGGAGAGTAAGAAGTGACATCATGTCTAAGAGTCAGCCTCTTTGAGTTACTGTAAGCAAACTTTACCCAAGTGACAGTATAGTACCCACCTTTTATAGAATGACTATAATCTCAGCACCCCAAAGGAAGAAGCAGAGGATCAGGAGTTTGACTCATGCTCAGCCACATAGGAAATTTGAGGCCACCCTAGAATGAGACCCTGTTTTAAGTCCACCATTACCCACCCCCACCCAAAATACCCAAACCCTTAAAATATTGAAAAAGAACCTGAACTAAAGCTTCCATTCCAAGTTAATTCCTTCAAGTGGCATATAGGGAAAAAGTATGATTGGCCTTGCAAGAACTATAAAGTTGGTATCACCTTCTGAGACTTCAGTTCACTGTACTAGATGTTAGTGAGTGTCTCAAGATTGTAGTGTATGCTGGTGCATGGAAAGAAAAGAGAAGGTTGCTATCCCTTCAATATTTGAGTCTTGGTGGAACTGTCATTTGGAATATTAGCCATTTTATTGTTGCTTGTTTAATTTTTGTTTATGTTGTAAAATTTAGTGGTGAGTCTATTTAACATACTTTTTAAGTTAAAAAAGGTTATCTTAATTTTTAGAGATAAAAGTTTCAATGTCTAGTCAGCTAGAGATAAGTCTGGTTATTTAGATATTGGTTAAATTAGTTGCATCCATCTTCATGTGGGTCATTTTTTTAAAGTCAGAAGGTATGGTAAAAGGTAGGGAGTAATTATAGATACAGTGTTTCAAACCAAGCTCAGTTAGATTTTATCCTCACTAGTTTCTAAGATGGGATGACATGGTGCTTACTCTGTAAGCATTCCAATTAGAGATCATGGTACTGAGTTGAAACTAAAAGCTAGCCTTATCTAATTTGTAGTTGCCCCATCAAGCACAACATTTTGCATTCTTTGTCATGTTTTTAACTGCTGCTTTAATTTGCAGGATGAGTCTGAATGTACTTCAGATGAGGAAATCTTTATCTCACAAGATGAAATACAGTCATTTATGGCTAATAACCAGTCTTTCTACAGCAATAGAGAACAATACCGACAGCATCTGAAGGAGAAATTTAATAAATACTGCCGCTTAAATGACCACAAGAGGCCCATTTGTAGTGGCTGGTTGACAACAGCTGGAGCAAATTAAATAAATAAAATAGCTCTGTCTTTCAATGAAACACTCAAGATGACTACTGCGCCTTCTCTTTTAAAAACTCTTAATTTAGTGACTTCTGGCAAAATTTTATCTTAAATCAATGTGATTCCTTGTTTTGGGAGACGGTGGAGGTAACCTCATTCGTTGTTCTTTCTTCAGGCTTGTGTGTTTAGTTGTGTGGCTGCGCAGGCCTGCTTATGATTTAAGCCATCTCTTCATTAAACGTTTCTCTTCCTGTGAGACTTACTAAAGCAACTTAGTGGCAAAGTAATGTTGTACTTACACCTCTGTACAGAAATGACAGCTGGATATATGGTTTACAGTAGACTTCCACTTGCAAAGTGTCTGGACGCAATGTTAAAGGCAATGTGCAAAATTTAAAATAAAGAGTATTTATTAATACGCATAGTAGAATGTGGTGTACATGTTTCTACTCAGTGTGGTGATACTTTAGTATTTGCCACTCATGAACTTTGTACTTGGCCATTATTGATGGGGAAAGCACGAAGAAATGAAGACAGGTGCAGACTGTTGAAGACGGAATTCTTCCTTTGAGATTTGGCAACTGAGAGAAGCAGTTTTTATTCTAGTCTTGTTCTTAAAGAATAAATGGCTTTAAATCCTGGCTAGCATCTTCCTTTCTCATGAGACTTGAATTGCCATACTAGAAGTTTCCAAGAGGTAATTGAAACACCTTAAATTCAGAGGCTCATTTTGACCTAAAAGAATGAAAACAAAACGTTGGTAATAACTCAGCCTGTAAGATTGGGACCAGGGAAAGATGCATGAGAGCTGACCACATTGTGGTTTGTGTAAGTGCACCCTCAGCCTTGTTTTCCCCATGAACTGGTATGACTTTACAGTTTACTGCTGTCACAGGCTGAGTGCTGAAGGGGAAAGATTTTCAGGAGCAGCATTTTGCTGCCATTTGATAGAGGTCAAATTGAGAGGTGACAGATGCTTGTAATTTCCAGTGGGGAGGTGGTGGTACATGCCTTTTGATCACAGCTCTTGGGAGGCAGAGGCAGGTGGATTCCTGAGTTTGAAGCCAGCCTGGTCTACAGAGTGTGTTTTAGGATAACCACTAGGGCTATACACAGAATTATAGTTGTATCTCCAGAACCCATACAAATAGGAGAGGCTATTAAAAGTGTGTGCCACCACGTCTGACATGAATGTACTTAAAAAAGAAAGGTGGACAGTTACTGAGGAACCATATCAATTTTCTCTGGCCTATACGCACACATGCCTGTCAGTTGCATATAAATGCACTTGGCACACAATGAACAGTGAAAAGAATAAAAGGTTAATAGCATCACAAATGTATAGTTAGGGCTTTGTTCCTGAGTGTCAATAATACGTGGTGGCTCCCAGACAAAAGTAGTAGGACATCAGTCTAAGTAGTGGGGCTGGCTGGTGTGAATTGTAGGGGCTTCCTACCATTTAGATTGCAAGTGTGTAACAGTGATGTTCAGGTCCAGTTTTTATCATTGGCATCTTTTGTTTGGGCCTCATGCAGCTCAGATTGGCCTTGATTTTTTTTTTTTTTTGTAAAGATGTTTTATTATGTATACAGTGCTCTGTCTGTATGTATGCCTGCAGGCCAGAAGAGGGCACTAAATCTTATTGTAGATGGTTGTGAGTCACCATGTGGTTGCTGGGAATTGAACTCAGGACCTCTGGAAGAGCAGCCAGTGCTCTTAACCTCCAAGCCATCTCTCCAACTCTCAAGATGATTCTCTTACTACAGCCTCCATGTGTTTCCCAGGTAATTGATGGCATTTTTTGGGTTAACTTTTGTTGTTTTTAAAATTGGTGGTATATCATTGAGCAGTAAACCCAAACAATTCTAGGAAGATACTCTCAGCTAGGCAATTTTTTCTTTACTAGATACCCACTTTACCAAATGAGCTACAACCCTTGGTTACATGAAATTCCTAAAAGCAATAGTTTTAATTATTGCTGTTGTGGCCATATGAAGGATAGCCAAATGGGTGCCTGTTGAGTGAATTTATTAAAAGTTTTTTATGTGGGGGCTGGAGAGATGGCTCAGCGGTTAAGAGCACCATCTGCTCTTCCAGAGGACTGGGGTTCGATTCCCAGCACCCACATGGCAGTTAACAACTGTCTGTAGTTCCAGTTCCAGGCAAACACCAAGGCAAATAAATAAATAAATAAATAAATAAATAAAGTTTAAAAGACATAAAAAAAAAAGGTTTTTATGTGCATTGGTATGTTTTTACTGCGTTTGTGTTTGTGTGAAAATGTCAGAGCCCTGGAACTGGGAGTTAAAGTTGTGAGCTGCCATGTGAATACTGTGAAGTGAACTAGTGCTTTGCTGAACTTTCCAACCACGAGTGAATTTTTTTTCTTTTTTTAGACAGTCTCACTTACCCAGAATGTGATTTACAATCATGCCTCAACCTCCTCGTGCTAGGATTACAGGCATGGTTTATGTGACTGTGGTAGGCAGGTCCCTTACGTCCGAACTATATATATATGTCCAACTCTAGCAACCATGAAGGATGGCTATATAAGAAATGTCAGTTTTTGTTTTCTTCAAGACAAGGTTTTTCTATGTGTAGCCCTGGCTGTTCTGGAATTTCTTTGTAGATTAAGCTGGCGTCAAACTCAGATCTACTCAGCTCTGCCTCCTGGTGCAGGGATTAAAGGCACCACTACCACTGGGGGTGGGAACATCAGACAGTTTTAAACTCTGGATGGGCAGGGAAGGTGAACCCTACTCTTAAACAAAACTGACAGCCCAATATTGGAGAATGAAGTAAAGACAGTTGGGCACATTCCTGTCCTAGGACTGGGCTGTAAGTCACACTGTCACACCTCATGTGCCAGTATAGTCAATTGTTTGGCTCTTTGTGAAAGCGTCTGTCTCATGTTTCAGCTGGTCTGGAACTTACTGTGTAGTAAAGGATGGCCTTGACCTGATTCACCTGCTTCTACCTCCCATAGTGCTATTATTGGCTTGTGCCCCCAGGCCTTGTGGTAGAGCCGGTGCTCAACATGTGTTGAGTGGCCTGCAGGAAGAAAATAGAAGCAAAACCATGCCAATTTTACATTTGTTTAAAATGTGTAAATATGCCTGCTAAATAGTGTTCAAGTTGTTAGCTTTTGCCAGTGATCATTGAAGTATATCGTATAACATTTCATTCATGTAGGACTAGGGAGGGTGCTGTCAAGGGCAGTTGGAGACCATGGGCCATTTAGGAGCAGAAGCACTAAATCTAAACAACACTTGGATATTTTGGATATTTTAACCATTTAGTTCTTGGCTAGAAAAACCAAAGGATCAGGTACTGCGCATAAAAACTTCCTCAGGTCACCTAATCTTAATGGCAGAGACAGACACTTGAGTTTTTGCTGGCCTGAATCCTTGTTAGAGGTCACCGTGGTTTGCAGTAACCTTTAGTCCGGCATCCTGGCCTCTGGAAGTGGGTCTGACTGAGCAAAGGAGGCCTTGAGTGCATGTATCCTTGTCCGGGTGCACCACTAAGGGAGATAGACCCTCGCCAGGAAAGCAGGACCACACACAGGCTGGCCGGCGCCCTCTCGCGCCGGCGGGCTCCTACTTGAAATGCTGCGGTTTCAGCGGCGGGAGGGATAGGCTCGCGCGGGGGCGTGGCCGGAAGGGGCGGCCGCGCGGCCGCTCAGGGGACAGGGCGGCGCGATGTGGCCCAATGCCGAGGTCCCCAGGGCGGAGCCCCGGCCGGAGGCTGGCCCGCATGGGGGTGGGTCTAGGCGCAGCTTTGACGCTTGCAGGTTGCCCGCGCCCGCCCCGGCAGTGACCAGGGAGCGGCCGAGCCTCGGTGACCCCGGACGAAGCTCCGTGATCCAAGTGCCAGGCTCGCCGAACGAGGTGGGCGGTCGGCTCGGGACCATGGCCAGAGCCGGCATGGAGCGGTGGCGCGACCGGCTGGCACTGGTGACAGGAGCCTCGGGGGGCATAGGCGCGGCCGTGGCCCGGGCATTAGTCCAGCAGGGACTGAAGGTTGTGGGTTGTGCCCGCACCGTTGGCAACATCGAGGTAAGGCCCGGCTGAGCAGCGGGGACGCTCTGGGGGACGTCGTTTCCACGGGGTAGGGCTCCGAGTGGGGGAGGGGGAGTGGCCGGAGCCAGGCTGTGTGGGACCCCGCTCTCGCCAGTCTACTACTCCTGGGCCATGTGCAACGGCGGGCGAGGGCAGGAGTGATGGATGTCTAGTAGCCGGAGGACCTACTTTCTCCCTTAGTCCTGTTTTTATAGAGCATTCACTCCTGGGAGCCTCTTCTGCAGTGTACCAAATCCCTGACCCCTGGCATCCTCTTCCCTTACCATCGTCTGTCCTTACACTGGCAGGTGGAAAGGGGAAGCCAGAGGTCAGGGCCTAGCTAGGCAGTCAGGGAGGAGGAAAGGAAGCTGGCCAGCCTTAGTGGCTAGTTTAGTTTCCTCTTGTCCCAGACCTCACCCAGCCACAGCAGGTAAAGTGCTAGCCAACCAATGGGCAAGAAGCTAGAGGTCTTGAGTACCCACAAGTGAGTGTGGGAGCTAACTTTCCTTTCAATTAATATCTGAGGCTCCACTCATATGCTGTGAACCTAAGTGGTGTCTGGAATATTTACTTATGGATTCTTCTTTTTTTCTGATTCATTTTCTTAGGTGGGACTGAACAGGTGAAATAGGGCATTGGAGATGTAAATCTTGATGGATCCATAACTCCCTAGTTTTTCTCTTAACACGCTTTTGGGGGCTCCCAGTTTATGAGCAGCATCAACCTTGAAAAGATGAGGAGATGGCCATTTGGGGGAAGACAAGGGAAATTCCCATTATTTGCCCTGGCAGGACCACCAGTGGGTGTGGGGGCTAGTCCTTCCCGCAGGGCTCTGTCCCCAGCATGTCTCAAAGTCCGCTGGTAGAAAAGGGATAAGGAAGCCTTGGGTGGAGGCGAAGGGAGAAAGAAGGTGTGCAGGAAGGACTGACTGTCTGCTCCCCAGCTACTGACTAAAGGTGCACTTTATAGCCTCCCAGATAATCCCAAGGTCACCTGGCTCCACCATTGCCCTGCTGTACCCTACCTTTCCCTGGAGAAGCGTAGGGCCCCGCCTCAGCTTTGAAGCCTAGGGGATTAAGGCCAAGGACTGGACAAATGGATTCTCATAGGTGTTTTTGTTTGTTTGTTTGTTTTACTTTATGTGCACTGATGTTTTGCCTACATATATATCTGTGTGAGGATGTCACGTTCTCCGGAACTGGAGTTACAGTGAGCCGCCATGTGGTGCTGGGAATTGAGCCCAGGTCCTCTGGAAAAGCAGCCAGTGCTTTTAACTGACAAGCTATCTCTCCATCCCCATGCTTTTAGTTTTTATTACCTAATTCTGAAGGCACTCTTGCCTTCTTCTCTTCCACTTCTCTACCCTAAACTAGCTGGGAAAGGGAGGCTCTGAGTCCTAAGGGGATCTCCAGGCAGATGTTCTGCCTTAGATGGTGCCATGTCATTAAGGGAGAACCTCTTTGCTGTGTGGAACTGTCCTGATTTCAGGCCATTTTGGAAAGTAAATGGAGATAGCAGAGCTGAAGCATGGAGAGGCAGTGATGGGAGAATATTACACACAGACAGAGAGAGACACACACACACACAGAGCTTTTCTGTTGGGGACATTGAGTCTGGAGGTGGGGGATACCTGGGTTTCTTGCTCATTACCTGTTTATTAATTAATTAATTAATTAATTTGTTGATATTAAAACTAAGTTTGGGTTCTGGCATTCTGCTGGAAGAAATCCTATTCCCCAAGGTGGTTATGAACAGGAAAATCAGGTGGAAGGGAGCTTCTGAGTCCCAGAGGAATACAACTTTTGAACTCATAGGAAGTTTAAGTAGGAAGAACCTGACAGAGCATTGGAGGGGCAGAGGCAGGAGGATCTCTGTGAGTTCAAGGCCACTCTGGTCTACATAGTAAGTTCCAGGACAGCCAGGACTACACCGAGAAACCCTGTCTCAAACAAAACAAAAAACCAAAAAGGCAGGAAAGAATTTATTCGGTCACCTGATCCTTTTATCCCTAGCTTCACTTGGAAGGAGGAAGGGGCTCCAGGCCAGGGCAGTTGGCCAAACTGGCCTTCCTGTAGGGCAGCCTGCACCCCCCACACACACAGTCACCTTCACAAGCTCAAGTGCCCAGACACTCACCGGCCTCCTCCAGCCTTCCCTTCTCCAACTTGTAAATGTCACACTCTGTGGCTCTGCTCTTTCAGAGCTGTGTAGTCCCTGAGGAACTGGGACACACAGGGAGCGTCTAGTGGCACTAAGTAGGGGGAAAACTTGGGATTGAAGGGACTCTAGGGGGTTAGGGAGAGACTTGATGGATTCCCTCAGAAGGTGTGTGCACAACTCAGTCACCTTTAAGTTCTGTGTGTGTGCCTTTTGGGGGGAGGTTGGCAGCTCAGGGAAGAGAACTGGGGCTCTGGGGGTAAGCAGCTCAGTGCCTCTTGGCCCTAATGGAGCAATGATATGGGGCCAAAGATATATATAGAGAGATCTACTTCCAGGTGTGGGGAAAGAGGAGAAGAGAAATCTTCTTCCATTCCCAGGACCTCTGTCCTCTCTCCCCTTAGCTCTGA
Organism: Sigmodon hispidus; assembly: GCA_004025045.1. Lineage (NCBI taxonomy): Eukaryota > Metazoa > Chordata > Mammalia > Rodentia > Cricetidae > Sigmodon > Sigmodon hispidus. The sequence continues at coordinate 6,864 of PVIH01012929.1, read as the reverse complement.
AGACTTTGGTGTATATGTGCTGTTCCTCTTTGAGCTATTTATTCACTGTGTGCTCACTCCTTTTCTCAGGGAGTGTCTCCAACCCCTTAGACTTTGACCAAACAGACCCAAGCTTTGGGGCTGGGCAGACCCAGCCTCTCTCACATTAGAGAGTTCTGAGGGAGGGAAGGCTGAGCCTGGGTGAGGAGGTGTGGGAGTGAGCAGCTCACCGCAGTTAGACCCCTGTTGGGTTTCATAGGAGCTGGCTGCTGAATGTAAGAGTGCAGGCTACCCCGGGACTTTGATCCCCTACAGATGTGACCTGTCAAATGAGGAGGACATCCTGTCCATGTTCTCGGCTGTCCGCTCCCAGCACAATGGCGTGGACATCTGCATCAACAACGCCGGCATGGCCCGGCCGGACACCTTGCTCTCAGGAAGCACCAGCGGTTGGAAGGACATGTTTAATGTAAGGGTTCCAGAACTGGTGCAGGAGCCTGGGCGGGAAGAGGAGAGTGGGCGCCAGGGGTCTAGAAGGCAGAGGGCTCCTGGGGACAGGACTCTGGGAAGAGGGAACTTCAGATTCCCACTGGGGCATTTTGATTTTTCCTTCACTACTTGTATCACAAGGCTAGTGAGTGATGAGCATCTTTTCAGGCCCTGGTAGTTCTTAAACTCTAGACTGGTTGTGATGGGAGACAGCCTGCATGGGAGAGAGCTATAGTTTCCTGACTGTCCCTGCCTGTGCTGGCTACCTGGGGTCATGGTCTTAGGGAAAGAAGAGCAGCAGAGGTGAGAGGTTATGTTTGCATCTGGCCCTGTGGGACTCAGGCAAGCTCATGACAGCCTCTGAGCTTCAGCCTGTCCCAGTTGGGATGAGCACACCAAATCCCTAACATCACAAACTCCACTGTTCCCAAGTGTGGTCTACAGAGTATGGGAGAACAAGGCCTCGTCAAGGGGTGGCCCTTGCTCAAATCCAGGTTAGTTGCTCCACTGCTGTATGGTCAGATCTTTGATTTCTTTTAGAGAAGTGGAGAGTCTGTATTACGCTTTGGAGAGTGCAGAGGCCGGGGCTGGTGAGATGGCTCAGTGGGCAAAAGTTCTTACTGCTAAGACCCAGGACCCATACAGTGAGAGAGTCAACTCCTCTGCGTTGCCCTTGTTAGTGCTGTGGCATGCACACACTCTCTCACACAAAATAAGTAAATACATACATGCAATAAGAGTATGTACAGGCCAGACAGCCTCGAGGACACGTGTTTCCAACTTCTGAGAAGCACTGTGTGGGGTCTCAGGGATCGACAGTGTTTGAGAGGCAGATAGCAGTGTCCCGCTTTCTCTAGTAGTAATAGGTTAGTATTAATAGGTACTTGGAATGAACAATGAGAATGAAGCCTTGGATCAGAATCATAGCCCTAGTATGCAGAGGCACATGTTTCATCCTGGACCTCAGCTTGTCCATCTGTAAAATGGGGGACTCCCTGAGGTCCCTTTGTTTTGAATATTACCTAAATCCATCAACCTCACCCTAGTAGGCCCTAGACCCGGGAGACTCCGCCATGCCTCTAGGGACTGATTTGTTCTCTGTGCACCCCACAATTCCTACCACCCTGTTAGGACCAGAAACAGACTGAGCCCTTTCTGCATATCCTGATACCCAAGTTGCTGCTACCACAAGCACTGAGGCAGGTTTTCACTGAGTGCATTCTGTCTTCATGCCTGGGTGACACTTGATAAAGCAAATCAGCTAATCTGCCAGCTGTCCCTCTCCTCTGGAGAAGAGAGAGAGGCAGGAGGGCCCGATGAAAGCATTATCTCTGCTGACCTTTCTGCAAGGCTAATGGGTGGAGCAGACAGGAGACAGGCACTTTATGGCAGATAGCTCCTTAGACCTTTGCTCTGCAAAGGGTGGGCAGGATGTGAGGTCGTCTCTGCCAGGAGTGGCAAGTGACCCAACCCACTGAAGATTCCCCACACCTGGGCTTGTTGCTGGGGTATAGGTTAAAAGCCTGTGAGCCTCCTGCATACATGATTGGTAGGGATTACCAGGGTGGCTGAGGAGAGCTGGTGGTAGAGACGGGGTGGGTTTTGTGTGTAAGGAGAAAGAGTTAGGCCATTTCAGGAAGGGTTCAGTCTGTTGAGGAGGGAGCAGGTCTGGACACTGTCCCTGAGAAGGACGGCTGGTTTCCTGAGACAGAGGTCTGACTGTGGCAATGTCCTGGGCTTGGGTGGAGGCTTGTTCCTACAGGGACTCAGCCAGTGAAAGAGAGTGGCCTCTGCTGTCCCCTGCTGTGGGGGTGGGACCGCCCACAGAGAAGGCATACCACTTCCTCCCCCTGGTGCCAGGTAGCTCTGTCAGCTGCTCAGTTGAGCCCAAGCTGGAGACACTCCATTGCCCTCCCTGGCCCACAGGTGAATGTACTGGCCCTCAGCATCTGTACTCGAGAAGCTTATCAGTCCATGAAGGAGCGGAATGTGGATGACGGGCATATCATTAACATCAACAGGTGAGGCCAGCAGAACTCAACCTCTAGACAGCAGTTTCTTCCATAGTGAGATAGGTTTTTAGTATCTAAGCGGCATGGCTCTGACAAAGGGAAGTGCCTGCTTCTGGTCATCTACAGCAGACAGCTCAGCCCCTGTCCTCCATAGCCAATGCCTGGGTCTGGGTGCCATTGTGCCTTTCCTCAGACCCAGGGATAAACCTGCTGTGTGGTTCAAAGAGACTGCACAAGTCCTTGATAGGAGAGCCCATTGGCTGCTGAGGGACCTGGTCTGGGTAACCCCGGAGATCTCCCGGTAGAGCCCTGTCAGTGAGCACACAGACAATATGGTGAGGCTCCTGTCAACCTGTCTGGCTGCAGAAGTGAGTATGTGGTCAGCAGAAGGGCAGCTTTAAGGCAAAGCGAGATTTAGGAGCTGTGTAGACAAGATATTAGATTCCTTCAATGGACTGTAGGGTTAGCCATCAGAGGTGCCCCCAAGGCTTCCCTGTTGGCTTCTGGATAAGGAGGCTGACGAGGACGCTAGGACCACTGCCGGTGTCTGTGGAACTTTACTCTCTCCTCTCTCCTTCCCTTCTTCCACCCAGCATGTGTGGTCACCGAGTCCCACCCCAGTCAATGATCCATTTCTATAGTGCGACCAAGTATGCCGTCACTGCATTGACAGAGGGACTGAGGCAAGAGCTTCTGGAGGCCCAGACCCATATCCGGGCCACGGTGAGGCTGTGGTCTAGCCCTGGTGGGAATGGCATGGGCCTCTGGCCTGCACATGTCCAGGAGTGCCTGGGTTCAACTGAGTGCGCAAGTCCTGGGCGCCACTGCTCCCTACAGGGACAATTCCCCAGAGCAAGCCTAACACTTTGAGTGGGGACATGGAGTGAGACCAAGGGAAATCCACACAGTGACTGGGGACCAACACTCTGGGCTCTTCCCTAGAGGACCACATGATTCAGGGAAGTCACAGACCCTCTCTCCCTAAGCTCCGGTCTTCAGCTTGTGACATGGAATGACATTTACCTGGTTATGAAGCTGTAAGCGACACCCCTTTGTAAAGCATTACCAAACATGTAGGAGCAGCTCCATATGTCCATTGTGAGAGGTGCCAGTTGGAGCTAGTGGTGACTTTGAACGGAGGAGCACAGTTGAGCTCATGAGGCAGTTGCCACTGTGAACTGGGAGCCCTGTGGCCTCCATCCTTCCCTCTCAACCTCCTCAAGGCCTGACAAAGCCCAGGCTGAGCAGGACCTCTCTGTTGGCCCAGTGTATTTCTCCAGGCTTGGTAGAGACACGGTTTGCCTTCAAACTTCATGACAAGGACCCGGAGAGAGCAGCTGCCACCTATGAAGACATAAAGGTGGGGCCTTCTTCTGGACCTAGAAAAGCCCCTCAGCCCTTCCCTACCTCAGGCAGCCCTAGCTTGTCACTCCTGGAGGGTTGGGGTGGGAATGTGGATGTTAGAGTCCCTGTGAGGCGGGAAGGAAATTGGGTCACTTCTGCCCTGTCTCAACCCTTTCTCCCGATGCTCTCAGTGTCTCAAACCCGAGGATGTGGCTGAGGCTGTCATCTATGTCCTCAGCACCCCTCCACATGTTCAGGTGAGTCTGGCCTTAGCTCTTTACCCACTGGGAGAAGCCCAACTGTGCCCGGAAGGGGGCAGCAGAGAGGCCTTAGGGAGTGGCTGCCTCCAACCTTCTGCCTCCCACAGGTCGGAGACATCCAGATGAGGCCCACAGAGCAGGTGACCTAGTATTCTGGGGGAGCTCCTACCTTCCTCACCCTTCATGGCTTGCCTCCTGCCTCTGGATTTTAGGTGTTGATTTCTGGACCCTGGATCTTACTTTTAGTATCCACTCCGCTAGGGATAGAAAATTTGTCAAATGACCCCCATTATACGTGTGAACATGGGCTGGGGAGAGAAGGCACGGTCTCGACTGTTTTATCTGCTGACTTGTTCTGAGCCTCCCTCGTGGGCTCCTTACCTTTGCCCTCCCTCCCCAGCCTCTTCCTTCTGACCTAGGCAAGGGCATGTGGCCCAAAGGGCTCTGTTCTGTCTTCTTGCACCCTACCCTCTGCCCCTAGGGTTGAGGTGCAGAGACAGGACCTCATCTTTTACCTGTACCCAGGGCTCCAGGCTCCCTTCCCCACCCCCACCTCTCCAGCCTAATTTTGGCTCTTATCCTGGGGTCCTCACTGCACTCTGACCATGGCTACAAAATACCAGGGCCAGTCTCCCAGCTACATTCACTGTAACAATTAAAGAGAAAGATCGCAACCTACCTGGCTTCAGAAGTGTCTTTCATTTTTTTTCCCCCTTCTTGGTGATCAGTGTGGTTATGTCTCAGAGTTTCTTTCAGGTAAGTGGGAAGGTAAGTAGATCTGGAGCATCACCTCTGGGGTGGGAACAGGAGGTGGTTAGTGCCAGGGCCAGCTAAGGATATGTAAGTCTCCAAAAAACTTAAGTTAGTAAGTAAGAGGGCTGGGGAGATGCTTCAGTAGTTAAGGACATTGGCTGATCTTCTGGGGGACCCCGGCTTGATTCCCAGAACCCACATGCTGGCTCCAGTCCCAGGGAATCTGCATTCTCTTTTGGGGCACCAGGCATGCATGTGGCACATAGCCACACAGACAATACATAGCCATATGGACAATACACCTCCACGAATAAACAATAAAACAGTTTGGAAAAATAAAATAAACTGGACCCGGGCAGAGTGGTGTACATCTTTAATACCAGCACTTGAGAAGCAAAAGCAGGGGGATCGTCTTGAATTTGTGGCAAAAAGAAAAAAAAAAAAAAAAAAAAAAAAGGCAAAAAGACACACTGAAAAGAATTAGGAAGGAGGGTCTGAGCAGTGAGCAAAAGAGCACCCAGCATCGCCAGGGCCCAAGAGCATCAGTTGATTGTCAACAGAGACACCATGGTTCAGGGCTTCACTCCAGTGGGGTTCTGTAGACTGGTGCTGAGGGTCTCGGATAAGCCGAGAACAGTTCCCAAAATGACCCTGTGCCTGGATGCGGGAAGGAAGGCACCGAGACTGACTTAATTGACACTTGGCCTTCAGTTAGTCTTTGGAGGTTCCTAAGTGAATGTTGCTAACCCAGCCCCCTGACACCTCACCCCAGCAGCCCAAGGTCAGCTCAGCGGCACCGCCTGAGTCTGAGCGGCGCAGTGGAGGCTGTGTGAGCCATTCCTGGAGGCGGTGCTGGAGGAACGTGGTCGCAGCCAAGCACACGTTTGCGTCATCGGGCAGGGGGCCGGGCCTCTGGAACCCGGAAGCTGGGGACCCACGTGGGGATCTGGGAGGCGACTGTCTCGGCTCGGGTGGCAGGTAGTGGGCAGTTCTGAGCGGGCACTCGGACAGTTTGTCCTACGAGAGGGAAGAAGGCCAGTGGGTCCTCTGCACTCGTCTGCTAGAGTCCCAGGCGCAGCTGGAGCTATGCGACTGCTCCAGACGATCGGCTGCTTCGGTCGCCTGATTGTCCGTCATTTCTCCCCGGTGGCACGGCCTGGCGGGGAGGAGCTAAGCCGCTTGCTTCTCGACGACCTGGCGCCGACCCAGCGGCTGGAACTTCTGTTTGGCCTGTCCCCGTGCCTTCTGGCTCTGCGGGCCGCCCGCCGGCGCGTGGCCCGGCTCCTGCTCCAGGCCGGTAAGGCTGGGCTGCAGGGCGATCGGGCCGAGCTGCTCCGGGTGGCCGAGGCGCGGGGTGTCCCTGTCCTGAGGCCCACGCGTCGGAAACTGGACGCGTTGTGCGGCTACCAGGTGCACCAGGGCGTCTGCATGGAGGTGAGCCCGCTGCAGCCCCAGCCTTGCAATGAGGCGGCAGAGGCGAGCCCAGGCGACGACCCTCAGCAGCTGTGGCTCGTCCTTGAGGGACTCCAGGATCCCCGGAATTTTGGAGCTGTACTGCGCTCCGCTCACTTCCTTGGAGTAGACAGAGTCATCACTAGCCGGAGAAACAGGCACGGACGTCTCTTAGTTCCTTTTGCGCCCAGTCTGGAGGTGGAGCCAAGTTCCTAAACTTGCATGAGGGCGGGGAGAGGGGTAATTTCTCGTCCAGGCTCTGGGTTGACGGAGGAGTCCTCACCCCTAAACCCTTGGGAGCCCGAGGGTGTGTAGGGCACGGGGCTTGAGACTGCCAGATGTAACGTGGATCGTGGGGAACCTTTGCAGCTGCCCGCTCACTCCAGTAGTCAGCAAGACCAGCGCTGGGGCTATGGAGGTGATGGATGTGTTCGCCACGCCTGACCTACCTGGGTATTTGAAGGTAATGTGGGACGAGAGGGGTTAGGAGAGGTGATGAGTCTAGCTCGGGCCCTTAAAGCCGTTTCCAACTAGCAGTGGATGGGGGAAGGAGAGAAGGGAACTCGGTGGCATTG